>JABUQX010007558.1:0-20000 GCA_015478945.1 Trachelipus rathkii | reverse complement strand
AATTAGAAGTCGAAAAAATACCCGACATACAACTATCAAATAAGTACCTGGCTTATATGTTGATCGATGCGACAAACTTAAAGGATTTAGAAAGAAAAATGGTATTGAACAATATAATAGATGTGAGTAATGATGACATATATGAGAAGACACAAAATCAGATACTGAGAGTGATAAACACCGAGTTGGGTCATGAAGAAACAGATATAGAATACAAGAAAAATGTATGGATGCAGAACAAAGGTTGCAGATTCTGCAAGAGAACCAATCATTCAAGCGAAATGTGTAGATACAAATATAACTGTAAGAAATGTAACAGGAATAATCACGATACAAAGGATTGTTATGTAGATACTAAAAGAAAGCTTATATGTTATAAGTGTAAACAAGAAGGACATTATGCAAAGGATTGCAAAATGGAAATGGAAAAAGAAGAAAAGTCTTACTTTAATCATGATATAAGAGAAGAAAATTTGGGATTATGTGAACAAGTAGAAGCCATAATAGATTCTGGATGTTTAAGTTCAGTAGTGGGGTCCATATGACTATCTTCATTTCTGTCAAATATGACAGAAACACAACTAAAGAAAATAAAAGAAACTCAGGAAGTTGGAAAAGGGCAATATACATTTGGAGAGACAACATATAAAATAATTAAGAAGATAAAATTTCCTTGTAAGATACAACAAAAGACTTTCAATATTACACTAGATGTAGTTGAAGGAGATGTACCGTTTTTATTGGGAAAAAACACTCTAAAGAAAATGAAAGCAGAAACTAATTGGGAAAAAAATACCATACACCTGAAGGACCTTGATTTGTACAACATTGCTTTAAAAGAAAATAAAACTGGACATGTAACACTAAAAGTATTGGAACTATGCAACAAGAGTTGGTATGGACAATTTGATAATGAATGGTACAAAATTAAAGAAAATAGAAAGGAAAAATTGAAGAAATTACACTATCAATTTGCTCATGCATCAATGGAAAAAATATGGAAGCTAATAAAAGAATCATATTTAATTAAGGAAGAAGACAAAGGAATATCTAAAGAAATAAAAGAGGAGTTAGAAGAAATCATCAGGACTTGTAATACTTGCATTAAGTTTAAAAGAACACCGCCACGACCTGTAGTGGGAAATAAAATGGCTTATAAATTTGGAGACATGATTCAGTTAGATGTGGGAGAGTTCAATCAGTTAAGATACTTAGTCATAGTAGATACTGCTACCCATTATACACAGGCAACTTGGTTAAAAAGTAAAAATAGTCAAGAAATTATAGAAGAATTATGTAGTAAATGGATACAATATTTTGGTATACCGAAAAATATTTTAACTGATGCTGGAAAAGAGTTCCAGAACATAAATATGGAGTATTTTTGTACTAAATTCAACATAAAATTGCTAAGTACTTCAAGTGAGAGTCCATATAGTAATGGTCTATGTGAAAAACAAGTAGGACTATTGAAAGATTCATTGTATAGAATGAAAGAAGATGGATGTGATATTAAACAAAGTTTAGCTTGGTCTGTAAACGCTAAGAACTCACTAAGTAATATAAATGGATATGCACCAAATCATTTGGTATTTGGAAGAAACTTGTCATTACCAAATATAATAGATTATAATAATCCAGCCATGTTAGATCCCGTGGAAGAAGATGAACAAGTTAAGAATATACTGGAAAATATACATAAGGCAAGATCAGTTCACATAGAACAAGAACAGGCCAATAGAATAAAGAGAGCACTGACACATAATTTGAGAAAATATCCGTTAGATGAAATTTGTATAGGTGAAGAAGTATATTATAAGAAAGAACGAGAAAAAGAATGGAGAGGTCCTGGTAAAATTATAGGCATAGATGGGAAAACCGTTGTGATTAAACATGGAAGTAACATAAAAGAAATAAATAGAATTCACATAACAAGAACAAAATTAATAAAGAGAGAACATAACAATGACAAGGAAAATAAAGAAGAAAGAGAAGAAAACATAGATGAGAAGGAAAGAGAAAAGAAGAATGAAACAAATAAAGAAGAAATAAAAGATGATGTGCCTGAGGAAGACATGAATGTGACTGTGGAATTAAGAGAAGATCCACAGAAAGAGAAAGAAGTTATACCCACAATGAAAAGAAATGATTACTATAAGCTGACTAACAAAAATAATGAAGAAGTCATAAAAATAAAGATAATAAATAGAGCGGGTAAAGCTAAAAGTACAAGATATAAACATTGTTATAATGTTATCATAAAAGACAAAAAAGATCCTACCTGGATAGATTTACAGGATTATAAAGATTTTGAGAAAATAGATCAAAGTGACAGTGAAGAAGATTTTGATGAGGAAGAAGATAATGAGGAGAATGAAGGAGAAGAAGAGACAGAAGATGAAGGAACGGTGACATATTTCACGTATATGGATGAAAGTCATAATATAGATAAAAGAAATGATGACGATTGCAATAGAATGGAAAAAATGAATGTGCTCAAAGCAAAAAAAGAAGAAATAGAAAGTTGGAGAGCGAACAAGGTATTCGAAGAAGTAGAAGACACGAAACAAAAGCTCATAACTACAAGATGGATTATATGTGATAAAATAAAAGGAGGGATAACATATAAAAAGGCTAGACTAGTGGCTAGAGGTTTTGAAGAAAACGTGAATAAAAGATTAGAAGCACCCACTTGTAGTGCTGACACACTAAAATTTATAATAACAATAGCTCAGCAAGAAAACTGGAAGTGCACAGCAATTGATATTAAAACTGCCTATTTACAAGGAAAGAAAATAACGAGAGAGGTATATCTGAAACCTCCTATAGAGGCTAATACTAATAAAGTATGGAAATTACAGAAGACTGTATATGGACTTAAAGACGCCGCAGTAGAATGGTATCAAACACTGAAGAATGCCTGTATGGAATCAGGACTTTGTCAAAGTTTATTGGATCCTACAATATACTATAAGAGTGAAAAGAATAATTTAGTAGGAATCATGATCATTCATGTAGATGATATATTATATGCAGGAAGTGATTTGTTTGAAGAGACAATAATAAATGATCTCATAACAAAATTCAAGATAGGACAATATGAAAAGGATAAGTTCAAATATTTAGGAGTAAACATAGAGCAATCAAATGATATTGTGAAAATAGATCAAATAGAGTATATTAGGAAGCTCATAATTCCACAAGTGGAAAATGATAAAAATGGAGAAAAAACCTTAAATGAAAGAGAATTGACGCAATATAGATCCTTGATTGGTAGTCTCAATTGGGTATCACAACATACAAGACCTGATATTTCTTTTGCTGTAAGCAGATATAGTAGTATAACTCATAAGGCAACTATAAGGGACTTACATGAACTGATAAAAGTAATAAGAATTATAAAAAGTAAACAATATAAATTGATATTTGAAAAAGTAAGAGAAGAGAAGTGTCTGATTGTATATTCTGATGCTTCATTTGGTAATGTAGATAACGGTCATACACAAATAGGTTATTACATATTAATATCAGATAAAGAAATGAGAAAGAAATGCCCTATAACATGGAAATCTAAGAAATGTAAAAAAGTGTCTAGATCAACTATGCATGCAGAAGCTATAGGAACAATGGATGCCATTGATGAAGCTCAATATATAAGAGAATTGTGGAAAGAAATTAAAAAAGAAGATCTCAACATAGAAGTAAGAACTGATAATTATACTTTACAAGAAGGAATAATGTCAAACAATCCAGTTAAAAGCAGAAGCCTTAGAATCGAAATGGCAGCATTGAGAGATTTCATTAAAAACCAAGATAACAACAAAATAAAATGGGTTAGTTGCCAAGAGCAAATAGCCGATATAATGACCAAAGAAAAGGGCAAGAATATACTGCCCAACCTAGAAATAAGTGAAAATTAGTGAAAATGACGGGAAGAAAAAGAATGCATTAGAGATTGATTTTATTTATCTATCTCAAGAAGTAATGTATGTCTTTTTCCATTCCTTACAGAAGTAATGCCAAATTTTATTTAAAGTTAACATATAGTAAAATTACTGTGTAATAAAGGCATTACCTATAGGTCAAATAAAGTATAAAGAAGTAAAAACAAATAAAAAACATCATGATTTAAGACCACATAAAGAACAATAATAGAAAGAATAAGAAAGAAAAGTGTACAATAAAAGGACTAATAAAAAGTATTATTTACAAAGAATATCTACAAATATAAGGGCCTATTTAAGTCACCTACAAATCCTACAACAAGGATATACTTCAAGTTAAAACTGTGAGTATTTATTATCAACAGTAATTTACATATATATATATATATATATATATATATATATATATATATATATATATATATATATATATATATATATATATATATATATATATATATATATACTTAAAATCAAAGTATTTCATTTCAATGTTATAATTTTCGGACGATCTTGGGTGTGTGTGTGTGTGTGCCTTGTACTTGCCATCCGCGCCAGATGGCTCAGTCGACAGTTCCGAAATCAAAGTGGATGGAAGGAAAGAATGAATGAAAGGAACAGAGATGATGTGAAATAATCTATGATATGGATAAATGGGAAATGTGTGTGTGGTGATTCTACTTATCAGGCAATTAAAAGATTATAAATATTGTGTTATGTGGGGAACAGAAGATCTTTTTTTATTGCAGGTGTGGTGAAAGGGGATATACCTTGATTGTTAGGAAGGGAATCGTTGAAAAGGTTGGATGCTAGTATAAACCTGAGAAAAAATTAATTGAATATGTGTTTTTAATAATTTGAAAGCTAAATGTATGGTGAATGAGATGGCACATGAAAATCGGTTTAAGGAAAGGGTTGAGTAGAAGTGTTTGGTGGTTAGGTGGCACAAAGAAGATTTTTTAAATGAGAATATAAAATAAAGTAGTACATAGGTTGCATTTACAGTCTGGACATCCAAGAAAAGAAAGGTTATGGGAACTAGTTAGGGATGCTTATAAGAATGAGATTGGAAGAAAATAAGAAGTTGTATAGAAAATGTTATTGAAGAATGTGATACTTGAGTTAGGTATAGGAAGACCCCTAGTAGACCTATAGTAGGTTTATCTTTAGCAAAGGCTTTCAATGAAACAGTAGCAATGGATTTAGGTGAAATAGAAGGACATAGATTTCTGGTTTTGATTGATTTAGGGAAATATTGTCAGGCATGTTGGGTTAAAAATAAAGAACCTAAAGAAATAGTGGAAAAAGTGTTGGAAAGATGGATTAGTATATTTGGTGCACCTGAAAGAATTTTGAGTGATAATGGTTTAAAATTTCAGAATGAAGAAATGAAAGATTTGTGTGAAAGATTTAGTATGACTCATTGGGCAACTGTGCCTGAGATCCTGGAGTAAATGCGGCAAATTGAAAAGAATGGTGGGAATTGTTTGAAAGTTCTATGAGAAAAAGAAAATGAGGGGAGTAAGAATGTAGGTTTGATTTGGTTTGTAGCTGCTAAGAATGGGTTGCTAGATAAAAATGGGTATTCTCCTAATCAATTAATTTTCACAAAAAATGTTAGTTTACCTAACAATACGATTGAGGAAGATTGTAGTATGGGCGTAATCGGTATAGAGGGGAAAATTTTAAGAAAACATTTAGATGGAATAAGTAAAGGGAGATTAATACATATCAAGACAGAAATAGGATAAATAAAGCAAGAAGAGCAGAATAAACGACATAAAAATGTTGATATTAGCTGAATGTTGAGGAATGCGATTATTAAAAGAGAGATAGGATAAACAGTTGGAGGTCCGGCAAAGGCTGAAAGAAGCGAATGAAACCTGTATAGTTAACCATGTGGCAAGGTGGGTACATATTACTAGATTTGCAGGGGTACCTCAGAATAAAGAGGATATGTCTAATAAAGAGAAAGATGGTGAAGCAGAAGGGGATAGAGACAAGAATTTAAAATAGTTCGTGTCCCTATAATAAATGAAAAAGAAGAGGAGGAAGAGGATAGGGATGATCAAAGGGAACACCAGGAGAAGATGACATAGATAAAAACTGAAAGAAGGTATAGATGCAAGAATAAAGAGAATGGAGAATGTATGAATGTGAAAGTGTTAAGTAGAGCAGGGAAAGATAATAGTAAGAAATGGAGTGAGTTATAATATACAAAATGAGGTGAGGGTAGTTGGATTGACCTTTAGAAATTATAAGGAGATTGAAAGTATAGCAGGATCAAGAGGAAGTGTGGTTGGGCAATTGGGATGATGATAGAGTTTTGACTGTAGCTAAGTTAAAGGAAATTGATAACTGGAAGCAAAAGATGTTTTTAAGAAGGTAAATAAATGATAGAGGTCAAAAGAAGATCTCTTAGATGGGTGATTACAGAAAAATTAAAAGGGAAAGAATGAATATGTAAGCCTAGATTGGTTGCAAGAGGGTTTGAAGAGGAGAGAGAGGATCTAATTACGAAAGCTCCAACTTGTTCAAGGGAGGTTTTAAGAACTTAAAAAAAAAGAAGGGATGGAGTGTAATCATTGACGTTAAATCTGCTTATTTCAAGCGATGCTATTCATAAAGGGTTTATGTTGATTTCTCCAAGAAGAAGTGAAAGAAACATTGTATTTGGGAAATTAAAAGAAAACTGTGTATGGTTTTGAAAGATGCTGCCAGAAGCTTGGTGTGACAAGGTGGTTATGCAATTGAGGAATTCGGTACAAAAAGTAATTAAAACCAGTTTTTTTATGAGAATTAAAGAGATAATAGGGATTATGTCCCACATTGGATGCATTTTGTTTTGGTGGCTTCTGAGATATTCTGGATGAAAGTTATAAAAGTATGAAATAAAAGTAGAAATAATGGTTCAGAAGACGTTAAGGGTTTTAAGTATATAGGGGTAAATATACATGAATATGAAAGGGGTGTGTGGCTGGAACAAGAGAAGTATATGGAAAGTATAAATGTTCCGGAATAAAAAGAACTTCACTGGTGATAAGAGGATGTGACTAAGGAAATTGACTTATAAGATCGTTGATGGGACAATAAAATTGGGATTGGTCAGACGAAGACTTGATTTTTGTATTCTGGAGCAAAAAGTAGTAAATTTATTAAGGGAATTAAAAGAAGAAATGAAAGAAGTTAAATATTATAAAAAATAGAGAAGGATATAAATATGGTATTTGGTCAGAGTATACTTAAAGTAGACTGAAGTGTGAATGTATACGGAGCATTCTTATTTATATGGAAGAGAGTGTCAGTCCTCAGGTAGGGTTATATTGTGACTCTTAAGGATAAAAAGGGAATAAATGTCCTATTGCAGGTATATATTTGGAAGAATGTTGGAGAGAGGCTGTTGGGGGAGGGCGACAAATCAGGTGTATACAGATAGTAAGACTCTGAAGAATGAGAGATACTCAGTTACACAAGGGTTGAGTAAGAGTTTGAGGAGAGATGTTGCATGGATAAAATGGATGTTGGAAGAAAAAAACGATTACAAAAGTTGAATGGATTAACACGAAATATCAATTAGTGGATGTGCTTACAAAAGGAAGAGTGGATGTGAGAGGTATGAAAGAATATATGGAAGGAGAAAAGGAAGGGGAGAGAAAGTTATAAGATTGATTGTTTTTTGGTTCTGTATTTTATAGATTGTCTTAAATATAACTTTTTTCCTTTTGTTGTAGGTAATAGTCTTTTTGGCGTTGGATAACTTAGCTGACCTTAAGGCTTTTTTTTGCAAAAGATTTGTTGAAAGGTAAGGTTGTGTTAGAGCAACTCTAAGAGAGTAAACATACAATAGCCATAGGAAAGTTGCAATTTAAAAGTTGAACTAGTGTAATAACGTTAACTTTTACAATTTTTAAATATTGAAGAAAAAAAAGAGAAAAATTAAAAATTGTAAGCTGTTATTAAGTAAGTGTCTTCTGGTGTTGTTTATTAGATTTGCTTAGTTTATGCACATTATTATTATTATTATTATTATTATTATTATTATTATTATTTAATTATTATTAATATTGGTCTATTAAAATATAATCAATATTATTCCAGAGTTGCGGAACAAATAAATACTCCTCAAAAAGTCTAGACTCCCTACATACAACTCCCATCCCCTGGGAAAGACTATAAAAATGAAAAAAAAAAAAAAATAAAACTTTCGCAAAAATACCAAATAAATTAAATTTGGTATTAAATTTATTCATGTAAAAAAAAAAAAAGGAAGTATAAGAAAATGAATTAACAACCTTTCCATTTTAGCATTTAACTCCTCCCGATCAATTATTGGGATTTTCAATTTTATGACCCCATTGTTGAGCTGTTCTTCATTCAAACACCAAAATTCCAAATCTAATGTTCTTTCAAACTTTGGCTTTATAGATGTCTTTTGATCTATTTCATTTCCCACGTTTGCTTCAGTGTCAGAAAAGTTCTGAAAAAATTATAAAATCAATCATTCAACTAGGCAGGCCAAGATTAAACTTAACTTGCGTCACAGTAAAATATCCAAACAAAACCATCTCTAAAACAAAAATAAGAAAGTCCCCCAAAGGGGTCATTCATCTCCTATCCTCTTCAACATATTTACAGCTGACTTACCTATACAACACCAGACAAAAATTTATATTATATTATGCCAGGAAAAATCCCTCACCACAAACAAAAAGCCCATCCATATTTTGCCCACCAACCATAACATATACAAGACTACATTCAACTTTAAACTGGCACATCGGCAGAAAAATCTTCAATCACTTTTATCACTACCACTGATGTAATGCAGTACTTGTTTATTAATTACTATTGTAATTTATAAAACAATGATATTTCCGTTGTTTATTTTTATAGAAATGAATGCCAAGACATGAAAGCACTTAATCAAGTTTATAACCATGTTCTTAAATTATAAAAATGTTAATTATTAACTATATTAATAAAATAATTGCAATAGAAATTACTTCTTATATTTATTCATGATTATAGTGAGAGGTGATTATTATCCTAATTCTGGATTTATTTTGGGTTTGGATGCTGCATCCTGTTCTTCTCAATAGTGTGTAATGTGAAGACAACAGTAAATATTTTGTAACATTACAAGATTGGATTAGAATCAAGTCAAGTTATGTACTGTACATATACAATTAAATGAATAGTGCATCTTAAATATTACTACAGCATTTAAGTTAACTTAAACGTTAATAGATGATTAAATGCCCTAATAATCACATGAGTATTGTTAAACATTTATTGATTGTATCGCAATTACGGATAATCACATATAAAGTTGGCTTATTTACAAGGAAAATTTTATTAAAATATGAAACATTCCTCTACAAACAGAATGTTATGTTAAAAATAAAGATTAAATTTTCCTAAACTATTAGTTGTCCATTAAATCATAACATTTCTGCATGTGTATTCATATATGGTATTATTTTGTATGTATGTGCAAGTGCATGTAGATCTACAGTGTGCAGTTTTGTAATAAAATGTTACTGTAGCAAGTGGTAACCAGTAACATATTTTATTTTATTTTCTCATATTTTTATATATTTTAAATGCATGGTTGTTATAATGAAAGAGGAGCAAGTGTGAATGATGGGTGTCACAACATCATCCACATTTCACTATCTTCTTTCTTTTTCTCCAGTTTTATTATCACCTATTCTGGCTTATCTATTGTGCAATCATTGCGCATCCATTATTCTTGTGGAGGATTGATTGCTGCATTTAATTATTTTCTAAATTCTGCTGAATTATTTGACTCTTTTAATTCAAATGTTTATTTTCTTTAGGGATTTTATTTGACGAATTGCAAGGAGTATTGTAGAGCCGAGAAAAAATCAAATATAAAGTTTTTGGCTACAGTGTCTGAGTTGAGAGTTTTGTGAAGAATTCTGTTCATAGGCCTGACCTGGTTTGTTGAAGAGTATAATTTAGAGCATTTTTGAATTATGCCTCAGTTTGATATTAATAATTACAATTACTTATTTGTTTACTTTAGATTATTTTATATTTAATTGCTTTGCCCTGGTTTACACTTATGTTATGGCTACTTTATTATTATTATTATTATTATTATTATTATTATTATTATTATTATTATTATTATTATTATTATTATTATTATTATTATTATTATTATTATTTTGCTTTTAATATGAATGCTCTGATGGTTGGTTTCCATTGTTTTCGCAGTATCTTTGCTTCAATCTTCCCAAGAATATTTTTGTGTGTGTCTGATTTTGACTGTTTCATGTTTGTTTTTTTAGCTGATTGTTAATCCACTTAATTAACTGTTAAGAAAACTGGACACTAGCCCCTGTCCAGGTGCAAAGTTATATATTTTTTATTCTTCTGCTTTATAAATGTAAATTTTCCAAGTTTTATTTCAATCAATAAGTTTAGATCGCTTATTTATAGTTAAGACATTATTGTGTGTTAATTTCTTTTATTTATTTATCTATGTTTCTTTCCTATTTGGGGTCTGTTGTTTTTTTTGTTTTTTTTTTTCATTTTTCAGTTGTTTTTTTTATGGTTATTCTCCCATTAACATTGACTGAAGAGGTGGCTTACATAAAGTACCCACGTACAGTGGAGTAAAATTTACCTAAACAGGTTAAAATTGAGCTGATGGAGATTAAATCAAGTAAACTGTGCGGTACCACAAGTGTTATATTGTACATTTAAAGTATGAAAATTATTGGGCATAAAATTTTGAGTATTATTTAATAAAATTTATGGCTTAAAGGTATTCCTGAGCTCATGTTTATTTTGTTTGGATTGCTTTTGTATTTATTTTGTATTTTCATAATTTGTTAATTGTATGTGTCTTACTGCTTTACATTTTGCTTTTGTGTTATATTGCATTGGCTGCTTTTCTTATATATTTTATTTATTTTTATTGTATTTTCCTGTGTGCTGTTATCTCAATTAATTGGCTTGTTTGCAATTATTTCTGATTTGGCATACATTGTAGTACTCTGCATATTTTGTTTTTGTTTTTGTTTTTTGTTTTTTTTTAGTTTGCTATTTACTTGATTTGAGCATATTATATATTTCAATTTGCTATTTGTTACAATTCTGGTAAAGGAAAATTCAAATTTTTTTATTTTTCTGATATTCCAAATTTTATCCTTTTAATAAACCAGGTGTTTGTTTTCTCTCCTTGATATATACTGTATATATTTTTTGGTTTGGTTTGTGAATAAACTTAGGAATAGAGCGAGTGTTATTGTTTTTCCCTTCATTTTTGCAGACAGACACACCACAAAAACTTTCAATTGTAGTCTCGATTTATTCAAATCTGCTACATTATATGTTTAAATAGTTGTATTCTTTAATTCAGAACATCAAAGAACATCATTTCATTTTTCACCCATTCCCATTATCAAATTCTCTTTCTTCAGTTTTTCCTTTGCATTTTATTCTTCCTTCCATCACATTAACAGACCAATACTCCTTCCACCCCTCAAATAAAACTAGACAATGTCAATACTCTACTCAGTAAATCCTCAAAGTACTTGGCCTCATATACGAAATCCACTTCACCCTCTCATCTCACATTCCCCATATAATAAGCTCTACAAACAAAATAAATCTTAAGTACATACTTCCTAAATGAATTCAGCATCTAGACAGCCCCCCTTACCTTATACAAACAGTTCATTAAATATCTACTCTAAATTATGCAACCCAAACATGGCACCCTGCCATAGCTCAATAAAATAGAAAAAAATTATTAATAAACATTATCATCATTATTTCCACTGTCAGACAACGTCACACTATACAAATACCTACACAGCAGCTGAAACACTCCAAGCACCCCCACAGACAGGTTCCAAAGTATGAGAGTGCACACAAATGTATGCCATACATTGAAATGACTCAGGTGTTAAAAATTGTCATGCCATTTGTTAAGACAATATTATTATTAGGATTTCTTTCGTTATTTCTGTCACATTAAGAGAAACTTAATATTTCAAATATTATTTCTTTTAAGCTGCAACATTCATATGTTCAATTTTCTTTTCATATATTTTAATATCTGACCTCCTCCTTTCTTCTTTTTTTATGAGCTTTAACTTTAATAGCTATATATATATATACTAGCTGGAAGTTTTTGACGTAAAGAAAATGGTTTTTTTTTTACTATTTTTCTATTATTTAGTAAATAATATGTTTATTAATTATTTTATATTTTTCTTTAAATTTAATTTTTTTTAAAATTTAAAATATAAAAAAGTGTTATAGGTAAGTTTTAATTGAAATTCAGCTTACACACAATCAAGCCTATGTGCATGTCTTCCATTTGTAGTACGACATCACCAACATCAAACTTTCACATTATACATTTATTATTCCATGTCGCATTATATATAGGGGGTAGGGTATTAGGGGGTAGGTATATATAATGTAGCTATACGTGATAGGGTTGGGATGGTAGTATAAGGGTAGTGTATATATGGTATTTGTCATAGGTGGTTGTACTGTGTGGTTTTAGTAGTGGTATATACTTATATAATATTTGGTGTTTATATATATAATATATTATATATATATTATATTAATATCGTTGGCGCGGTGACTGGCCCCGCTCTTTAGCGGGTGATTCGAGTCCACTTAATAAAATAAAAAATAATAATAATAAAAAAAAAAAATTTCGTCAAAAAGCTCACGGAGTAGTACACAAGTTTATTTTAGTCATCTTTATTCTGGAAACGTTTTTATTTTTAAAAAAGTGTTAGAATTTAAGTGTTTTAAATATTGCTGAATAGAATTCCTTTTGAAAAAATGTTGAGTTTTTTTTAACTTCGTTATTAAAATGAAAATTGTGGATGGATTTTAATTATTTTTTTCAGTGGATACTCGAGTATGTTAGCTGTTAACTTGCAAGTAAATTTTTTGATCAAACAGTATTTGAGTGGCATAAGATCACGGGGCCCTTTGGTCCGATCAGCCCCGCTCGTGTAAAAATTGATGGGGGGGTGACTCGGACCATCCATTTAAATTCGTCTTTTACCGTATTATTTTGAGTTTTTATTACGTATATTAATTAATTTTAATATTAATAAAAAGTTTTAATTAGTTGAAAATTTAAAAAAATAAAAATGATTTTAATAAAAATAAAACGAATTCAATAAAAGTGTCAAAATTTTTTGGACGCGGAGAGGGGTGAATGCGGGTTTGGGTTTGACAGCTTTTTATTATTTTTTATTCTTTTTCATTTGTGTTATCATGAGTTGGTGACATTTTGTATTACTGGTATTTATGATATTGTTAATATTGAATAGAATAAGTTATTTATATGGTTGGCGCAAGTAAGAAATCTAAAATATACAATATTGAATTTATAGTTTGTAAAAAGAGTCCGAATTTAAAACAGATGGTCTGAGGTCACCCTCAATGGTGGGCTCCGCTTCACCCCTCCACGTCAGGCTGACTCAGCGCTTTAGTTAAAACTTAATAAACTTTATTATTAGAATTACATTATTATTTTTTGTGTGCTTATGACCGACTATTAGGGCCTTGATTTTCAAAAAAAAAAAAATTCCAAAAGTGGCATGTAGGGTGAGAGTCGGGGACCCAAGTGTATGCCTATAGGGTGGTCTCGAGTTCACCCCACCGACGCTTATATACTATATATATATATAATATATCATATATTATATATATAATATATTATAATTTATATATGAGTTATTAATATATATATATTATATATATATATATATATAATTATATATATATTAATTATATTTAGTTGATATATAATTATATATTAGTGATTTAGGTTATATATATATATATATTGTAGGGTATATATATTTGAATTCTTTATATCTTTTGCTTCCTCTATTTCTCAGCGCGCAATAATTGATATTTATCTGATTATGTTTAGATTGATTACGGGGTGAATGAATTTGTCGATTATAATGGTTTAGAGAATGTAATTTAGTATCTGTTAAGAAATAAAGGGAAATAAAAGATTCAAAATTGGAATGAAGAAAAGTCAAGGTGGGTTAAGATTAGTAAAAAGAAGAAAAGGGGTATAAAATAATAAGTGATCCAGAGGAATATATAAAAGGAATGATATAGCTATGCTGAAAAATATTAAAATCAAGAGGATATGAGGATATAAGTAAACTTATATTCGAGCCACGATATTTGGTTGTAGATCTTCAATCCAATTCAAAAATTGGAGGTAATTAATTAAAGTGCCAACGCTTAGGAAGTATTTTAGTGCTGCGAGTAATAATATTGAATGGTTAAGAAGTAGAGTTAGTTTTTTTGCTTTAATCTATGTTTATAATCAAGATAGATTGGTATCTGCTTATATGCTAACGATCTAACATAAAAAGAAATGAAGATACTGCAAAAGAAATTTTAAAAGATAACATGGATAATAATAACCGACATGATAAAGGAACTGATAGATAGTAAAGAAAAAGAGTAACAAATGAACAAAGAAACAAGAATTTAAAAATAAATAATTTAGTGGAAAAAAAGAAGAATGTTTTGAAGAATATTATTCAAAGTTAAAAGTATGGAGAGAAGTATCGAAGAAAAGGAAAAACTAACAATGGTAATCCTTTGGAGAGGTTTTAACAGGAGAACCACTAGAAAGTAATTATGTCATTAAATGAAAAAGAAATTGGGCAGAAAATGGAGTAGAAATAATTATAAGCTATCATTAAAAGAAAGATATAGTAGAAATAAGACATAGGAAAGTGTATATAAAGTACAAACACTATTGAATATGCAACAAAGAAAAGGTGAATCTTTCAGAGAATATGTAGCAAGGTAGATAAAGCAAAAAGAGATTGTGAAAAACTGGATGACATTAAAATAAGTGATAAGGTACATTCATACCAATTGATAAGTAACTCTAATATGAAGGACATGGAAAGAAAGTTAATTATAAATAAGATTGAAGGAATTAAAACAAATATTTTCCTAACAACTAAAGAATTAATTGTAAATATGATGGAATCAGTATGTGAAATTGTAGAAAAAGAAGGCACTAAAAATGAAAATTGGGTAATAAATAAAAAATAAATTTGCACAATAATGTAAATACATATAATCATTAAACTCGAAGAATGTTACTGTGGAGGAGAAATGGACATTTATTTGTAATAATGTGTATCCTGTTTTAAACTTGGTTAGATGTATAGTTCTATTTATAATACAGGGATAACTCGCTTATTTTGGAATGAAGAATGAGATAATAAGGTGGTGTTTGTTGATTTGATATCTTATAAATAAGAAGGATCGAGCTTAATAGGAAAAATGTTAGAGAAGAATATGAACCAATAGAAGATAAAATAGAAAATTATTTTTGTTAGTTGTTTTTTTAAATAATGAAGGTAATATAAAATATATTTATGGAAAATTTTATTAAGTTCTATTATTAATTCTAGAATATAGAAGATAAGTTAGAGAAATTGGATTAGGAGGGAAGTGTTTGAGAAGATAAGGAGATCTTAGAGATAGAGGTGACATTTTTCAATAAGATTGAAGAATGTAAAATGACGTCTAAAGAGAATTAAGATATCAAGATTCGATGGTATTGGTCTATTAATAGATACAAGGGAAGTAAATAGGATTATAGCAGTAATTTGGGATGATTAGTGTATTTAAAATTGGAGTATGTGATTACTGAGGAATTGAAGTCATATGAGTCATAGTTGGGATGGACATCAGGTCAAATAATTTAAAATATGGTTGTTTGTAATTTGGAAAAACAGAATATAAATATTAATAAGATTAATAATTTTGCCTTGTTAATAAATCTAAGGAAAGAGTTTGATTTAAAAATTTATGTATTTTATGAATTTGGGAATTACTATTGGTTAATAATAATAATTATCAAATGAAGGGTTAGAAATGAAATGTAAAAATAATTCATTGATAGGATGGAACTGTTGATAGTTTGTGCATCTTTAATATCTAGCAGATAAGTACGGAGCATTTTGAGGTCATTGAAGCGGACATTCCCTGATACTAATGCGAAGTAGAAACAAAGAAAGATACATGTTGTGGTAGTGTAGGGGTGCAATTTTTAAAAAGACGGATGGATAGAGGGAGAATAACAAAAGGAGGCTCGAAACATTTTAACAAGATTAAATTAGGGAGCAATTTTGCGGGTCATTGCGGGAATGGGGATGATAAAATTTGAGTGGTGTATAAACAATAAATGTAATGCCTAATATAGAAACATAATTAGGAAAGAAGAAGATTATCTCTGCAAGAGGTAGGAGAAATAAAATTGGGGGGGAAATCTGAAAGAAAATGCATAATATGGTGAAGAGAAATAGAGAAGAAGGAAGCGCACCAAGACGCGTGGGTAGGGGGTTTGTGCCATGAGCAATAAATTGGTAGTGAAGCTAATGTCAAGGTGTCGAGTTGGATGAATTGGAGAAGTAATTAAAGAATTTTTAGTAATAATAGGACAACTAATGACAACCTAGGTAGAAAATGTGGGGAGGTGATTATTTTTAAAACATGAGTATTTGTATTGGAAGGGTAATGTCGAAAAAGTGAAGATAGGTATTACTTGTAATCTTAAAATGTGAGGATGTCTGATGCAGGAAGAGGGGAATTTGGGAAACGAGGATATGGAGGATCTTTTATCTCGACAAATGGATATAGAAAATTATGAGTAAGAGTGCGGCAAGAAAGCCATTGGAGTTAGATTGGTTTATGTGAAGAAAGTAGTAGGGTTTATTCTAAGGGGGTCGATATAGTTACAGAGTTAATAGAGCAGAGGTAGGACGATGATAAAAAAGATAAGCATGGTCAGGGGCCAGTTTTTGGATGTGCTAAGAATCGGGGATTTGAACAGTCAAATTATATATGGGATACTGCTCCTAACTAACTTGTTTCTTGAAGGTAAAATCAGTGTAAGAGTATGGGGACGGGAAAAGCAGTAATAGTATGTGATAACATTTTAATTTAATTTTGGATGAAAAGGTAAGGAGTATTGAATGACATGATTAAAGATAGTAAGTTATGAACAAATAGAAGAATTGCCTAGGAAATACATATAGAAGGGAAATGAAAGTCAGATAAAAAGTAAAACGTGCACTTGAGAAGTCAAATAAGAGAACACCTCAATATTAAGATTTATATGAATATAGAAGTAAGAAGTATATAGGTGAATAGAAATTCATTGTGATAAGATTTGCGAGGGAGAGGACGAAGTGCTAAATATTGTGTGTGTAGGAGTGGATAAATAACTCTATCATACTTGTAAAACATGGATGGGACTTTAAGGCTTGTGATTCAGAGAAGTTCATGTAAGCAAGATTCAAAAAAGTAAATCAATGAAAATAATAAATGACAACTGAAGAGATAGAAAGGATGAATTAGGTAAGAAGAAAGAGAAGCAATGTAAGCGATTTGATAGATAATTTTAGATGAGGAATAGGGTTGAATTCGATACAGAAGAAATGAGTATGGTCAAAAAGTTGTACGATTGATATCGAAACTGGATAGGGTGGGGCAAAATGAAATGTCAAACTGATAAGTATTGAAAGTATTGAAGAGAAGATCATCGATATTCTGATGATATTGAGGAAATTTGATTCCAAAAAATGTGAAATACAGGTAAATTCTATGACAATTGGAAATTTAAAGTAATAATGAAGATATATAAATGTTATGTATTGTGAAGCTGGCAAAGCAACTATGGAAATAAATATAATGTAGATGTTATAACACATACGTAACGTTAAATACATAAATAGAAATATACGTTTTATGAGATTGAAAGATTTTGAAAAAAATATATTAAGTTAAGATGTAATTGAAAATGAAGAAGATAGCGAGGAAGAATCGTTGTGAAAGTGAGGAGATAATAGATGAAATAGATAGTGAAGATGGATGAAGGTGAGGAGATAAATCAAAGTTATTATATATCATTCAAATGATAAGGAAATTAAAACAGCCAAAATGAAAGAGAGTAGCAAATTGGAAGAAGAACAAAGGTCTTTTGAAGAAAGTTAAATGACTTGTGGTGAAAGGGCAATTAATGTAAGATGGGTAATTAGTCTGAAGAAATAAGTGGCAGAATAACAGAAAATTTAAAGCTAAGATTGGTAGCTAAAGGATAAGGCAAGAATAAAGTTGAGAAAAAACAGGATGCACGCAAAGTATCAACTCGAAGCACATGAAATGATCCTAACCATTAGCTCAGGAAAGAGAATCGAAATAATTGCTATGGACATTTCAGGCAGCATTACCTACAGGAGGATACAATACACAAGAAAAATGTATATCTAATAAACCGACCAACAGAATCTGACAATGGTAAACTTTGGAGACTGAATAAAACCGTATATGGATTACAAGATGCTGCTATGATGTGTAAATTTATCATCAATAAAGACAATTAATTAAGGTATCTTAAAACAAAGAAAATGGAACCAACCTTATTTATAATGAATGACTCAAATAATTTAGAAGGATTTATTTGTACAATGTAGATGATATTCTTATGGTAGGAGTAAAAATTTGAAAAAAATATAGATAATAATTAAAAGAATATCTTGAAATAGGTAGAAAGTAGCTCAGAAATCATTTTAAATGATTTAGGAGTTCAATTATGTCGGAATGAAAGAACATGATAATAGTGGAGAAAATAATTACGGGAGAAATATTAACATTACGGGAAATAAAAACATAAGTGAAAATAAGAAATTTAATAAAAGAGAAGACTGAAGCATCTCCAATAAAAATTGACGCAGACGAAGTTGTGACAGAAACATTCCAAGACCATTTTATAGAGTTTGTAAATGAGCAAGGGAGAAAACAGACTGAGTATTAAAGAATTACTATAAGAGACTAATAGATCTAATAAAAAAAATACAAGAAGTGATTAATATATACAAAAATATGAGAAAGATTGAGCAATTAATAACCCATGTTGTACAGCTTTTGCTATAGAGCAGCAGTTAAATTCACTAGCATGCATAATTTTTGCTGTAATGAAAAAGGAAAAATGAAGTACATAATGTGGAATACAAATAAATCAAAGAAAGTGAGTCATTCAGTTTATAACCAAAGGCAGAGGCAAATAGTTTTTACTTTGAGGAATGGGAAAATACTTATCTATTCAGAAAATGTGGGAGAAATTACTATAATAAGATACCTATATTATAAGAATTCAGATAGTAAAGACACTTGTAGATACTCTAATGTCAAAAGACAGAGAATCAAAATTAGTTGAGAATTATACAATCCGCATAGAGAATATTTAAATAATCAGCAAGTACAAAATAGATGGTGAACTGTATGATCATTAGCGATATTTTTAACTTAAAGGAAATACATAACTAAAGGAGTGAGAATTCTAATCTATGAGAAGAGGTAAGATGAATGAAATAAAAAGTAGAACTTCTTCAATGTAAGATTGACAAAAACAATTTTGAAGAAGCAAGAAGATTGGAAGAATGATAATTTCTTTATCCTTTCTTCTCATTTTGCATAAATTATTATTAGAATTATTATATAATTAAGTGAAAATTTGTTTCTAATTAAGTGAGTATTTTAAAGTTCTTTACAGAAAAAATTTGAACCTAAATGAAAAAATATTATTCCAAAAATATAAAAGTAAAATATGATAAGAGAATAATAAAAAAGATATAGCTATTGAAAAATATATAAATCAAGATAAAAGAATTAAATACCACCAAATTTTTGACTCTTCCAAGTCCATTCCATTAAATCGCATATGTTATAAAGGAATATTTGGAAAATTGAATGGTAAATGGATTGCTTATCATATTATATATATTATACTATCTATATTATATATATATATATATTATAATATATGATATATTATAATATATATATAATAATAATAATATATTATCACATCAAATATAGTTGAATATATATTTGTTAATTTTCCACTATCAATTCTTTTTCCTTCATACGTCTTTTATTATAAAAATTCAATATTAATACTTGTAATAGAAAATTTAGATTGGCAAATTGTCA
>JABUQX010007557.1:0-10090 GCA_015478945.1 Trachelipus rathkii | reverse complement strand
TGTATATATATATATATATATATATACTATATATATATATATAATATATAAATATAATATATTATATATAATATCTAATATATAATATATATAAAATATTATATCATTGATTCTTTTTAAACAAAAACATAACAAAAGAAAATATTCTTTGGAAATTTTATTTCAAATTATAAATATAACTTGAAAGTTTAAAACCTTCTTATGAATATTTTAAATAATAAAAAAATATAAAAATATGAGTATAAAAATATTGATAAATTCCCAATGTAAATTTTAGTAAGACATTCATTGGACGAGTCGTTTGACTCATATAATATATAATATATAGATTTAGTATATATAAAGATATTTATCTCCTATAATATATAAGGTGATATATTTAAAAATATTATAAATAATATATTATATAATATATATATATATATATTTTTTTTTTTATTTTTGTCTATAATTACGAGGCACAAGCACTCTCATTAAAATTTCACATAGGTATCGTGTTAGAGTTGATATTGGAAACATAGTAATATTTAATAATATACCATAATTTTATAGTGCTCAATATCATTTAAAATAATTTTAAATATTTTAAAACTTTAATTATTTATTTTAGCTGTTAACAAAAAATCTAGTTTTGTTATTTGTATTTGTTTTTTTTATTTTATTTGAAAGCACTAACTATGGAAAACATAATTTATATACGATTTTCGTATACCTTGTAAATGAATTATTTTATATATTTTGCAGAAACATTTACATCTATTGTTGCTAGTACCAATAAGTAAGACAAATTTATTATTTTTTAAAGATTTTGTTAATAGTAGCGCAGAGGGACTTCAACCCCGATTTTTATAAAAATCACAAGATATACTCTAAAAAAAATAATAAGAAAAAAAACCCAAACGTGGCTCTCTTTAGTTAAAAAGTTACTGCCTTTCAAAGTTGTTTATTTTAAGATTTTGATATGAAAAAAAATTAATCACAGGATATACTCTAAGAAAATAATAATGGAGCATTAAAAAACCAAAATGATATGTCTTTAGGAAGAAAAGTTACAGCCTCTCAAAGTTAAAAATTTTCCCATAGGCTTTCTTATAAAAAAAATTAGTGGGCCTCGGGCTCGTTTTATGGCCATTCTAGTTCAGGTTATGATAAGAATTGTTAAGTTGCATAGATTTTCTCTGTGTATACCTAACAAAACATATCACAACCTGAACTAGAGGTCCTGAAATGAGACCTAACCTGGTTCGATCAAAAATGAAAAATCTTTGGGAGTTTTAACAACTTTGAGAGGCTGTAACCTTTTCCTAAAGAGGCTGCCACGTTTGTTTTGTTTTGTTTTTTCATTATTATTTTTTAGAGTATACCCTGTGATTTTTATAAAAATCGGATGAAGCCCCTCAGCTCTACTATTACCAAGATTTTATTTAACTCGATAAATATTTAAACATTTCTAATGATTTCATTATTTCCTCTGATAAAACAGTGTTGGTATCAGGGTAAGATTTTGCACCTACTTTGAAAATGAAGGTTCTGTCCCAATAAGAAAGTCCTTAAGATTACATTTTCTTCTTCAGAACACTAGTCCAGTTTAAACCTAAGATATATTAAACTTGACAATTGATTTTCTTTTTCATACATATGAAGAAGGTTTTGTGTGAATATTTTAAACCCAGTGTACTATCATATTTTGATTGCACTTGCTCAAGATGATACTTTAGTTCATGAACAGAACACATAATTGAGCTTGATGGAACAGAACTTTAATGTTGAGCACAGTCAGTTACACCATCAAACTGTTCAAAACTTTCTAGTATATTATTAAGAATATTTAGGTCATATGCTTCAATAGTTGTAATACTTTCTAAACTGTTCAACATTTCTTCTAACATGTTAAAAACGGATCACATCATTTTAACTTTCTATTTCCAACGAGTGGTACAACCAGATTCTAATTTTTTCTCCTTTTAGAACCTGTGTAGCTATTGTCGACCTATTTACAAAAGATGCCAACCTTGAAATATATATATATATATATATATTATATATATATATATATATATATATAATATATTATCATATATATTATATATATACTATAATATATACTATATATATATAATAACCCGAAATTATTGCCCCACTAAACAACGGGTGTATAAAGGCATAAAAATATATTGGAAATAGACTCGATCTGTTTAATATGGTTCATATATGGTGAGAAACCCAATACACACACATGGGTACAAAGCAGTGTTGGCAATAAAAAACCCACCCCAAAAAAACACCTTAAAACCATAAAAAAAACAGCTGCAAAAGGGTCTTTTTGTTTTTTTTAAATTTTAGCTATTATTTTCAACAATTTGGGAGATAGTTTTAAAAATTACCAATCTGCAATAATAACAACTATATTATGTTTTATTATTAGTGCGCATAGGTGCATTTTATTCAAACTTTATCATACAAAAAATTAAAATAGTAGGATTTGTGCACGAAGGGGAAGGGGGGTCGCACAGTCCTAAAATTTTAACCAAAATATTATACCATTATATTGACATGTGTGCATGTTTTTCAAATGAAAATTTTGACCCACCCTAATATATAATATATATATATATATATATATATATATATATATATATATATTATATATTATATATATATATATATATATAATATATATATATATTATATATATATATATATACTTTTCTTTCTTCTATACCTAGGTAGAAAGATGAAGGTTAAAACCCTGGAGCAACGGATGTTTATTGAAATCTATCTGACATAGTATATATCGCTATATTACACGCCTAAATAAGAAAAAAAGAACAATAATATTATTTTTTTAACAACTTTTAACATCGATAATTTTAAAGTTGAGTGAAAAAATAAGAAAGTTAAATTTCCATGTTAAATACTAATAAATTGTGAATTAAGGAAATCCCAAATAAAATATTTTAAATTAATGAAATTCACTGTTTTAAATAGCTAACTTCACTCCAATAAATTTATTATATAAAAAAAAAATTAATTTAGGGAAATCCCAAGAAAAAAATTAATTAAAAATTTTAATCACCAAAATTTTTTAACTGAGGAAACAAATAAAATATTTTTTAATAGCTAAATTCACTCCAGTAAATTTATTTACTCCAAAAAAATGGATTTTAATTTGAGGAAATCCCGAGAAACAAATTAATTAAAATTTTTAAACGCCAAAAATTTATTTAACTGAGGAAACACAAATAAAATATTTTTAATAGCTAAATTCACTCCAATAAATTTAATAACTCCAAAAAAAAATGAAAAAAGTTTGAGGAAATCTTAAGAAACAAATAAATTTAAAATTTTAAACACCCAAAAAAATTTTAAACTGAGGAAGCAAATAAAATATTGTAAATAACTAAATTCACTCCCGTAATATATTAACTCCCAAAAAACGAATTTTAATTTGAGGAAATGCCGAGAAGAAAATTAATTAAAATTTTTAAACACCAAAATTTTTAAATTGAGGAAACTTTCACCAATATAATATTTTAACTAGCTAAATTCACTCAAATAAATTTATTAACTCCAAAAAAAATGAATTTTAATTTGAGGAAATCCAAAGAAACATTTAAATTAAAAATTTTAAACACCAAAATTTTTATACTGAGGAAACACAAATAAAATATTTTTCAATAGCTAAATTAACTCTAATAAATTTATTAACTCCAAAAAATAAATTTTAAATTGAGGAAATCCCAAATTCCAAAATGGAAATACAATACAAACAAAGTTTGAAATAGCTTTTTTTTTTATTTATTTAAAAGTGAACTAAAGTGCTTTAATATATGTTAAAGTTTAATAAATATAGTAAAGTGTAATTAATAGAAGCGTTAATTAAAATAAATAGGATAAAATTTATTGTAAGTGAAATTTCAAGGCCCTTGCCATTAAGTTTGCCTATTGTCGCTTTTTAATAATAATAATAATAATAATAATAATAATAATAATAATAATAATAATAATAATAATAATAATAATAATAATAATAATAATAATAATGATAATAATAATAATAATAATAATAATAATAATAAAGAAATCTTTCCACTGCTATTGCAAACTTATAAGATGCCAAATGTTGCTTTTTAATAAAAGTTGAAGTTTTTTTTTCTTTTAAATAAAATTAAATAATGAGTAGTGATAGGTATTGAATGTTTTTTAAATAAAATATAAAAGTAAATACGTTTTTCCTAATGAGTGAGTTGTGAATTGTTAAAAAGTATTAATTCTCAATATTAATCTTTTGCTTGGACGAAAACAGAACAATTTGAGGTAAGCTCGAAGCAAAAGAAGTGCAGTTGCCATATGTCACTATATGCCCAATTTCTGTAGAATATTTTATTTTAAATAATAGAATTTATTTATACTTTAAAGTTTTCTTTAAAAGGGTAATTAACATATTAATATTATGAATATTGAAACAAAATGAATAAAAAGAAATTGAATAAATAAAGTTAATTTGTTTAAACAATTAAAAAGATAGGTTTATATTTAATAAGGTATCAATCATAGTTTGTGTTGTATGTGCCAATGTTAGATGACGTATGAAGTGACGTCAGCTAATTAAAGGTTAAAGTCTTTCAAATTTTCAAAACTTTATTTTTTAAAAGGTTGTTAAAATTTATTAAATTTCATTACTTCAAATTTTTAGATTTCATTCCAACACCGATCCCTCACCCAAATTATCTTTTTTGAATACATTATTAATGGAACATCAAAAACAACAACAACACATCTTTAAAGATCCGTGGCTATTATCCCACTTACAAGAATATTCGCTAGACCTCGCATTAAGACCGAAAAGAGGACTTTTCGACCTAGGCGGAGATACATTGAAATTCCTATTTGGATCAGCAACAATGGAAGACCCACAAACTCTATACACTAAAATAAACTTATTAGAAGACACTCGTACACACCCATATAAAATTAAAGAACAGCTCCACGCGAACACCAACACATTCTCCACTTTAAAACAAAACCTCATCATTCTTGTCCAGCACTACAATTCTTCTATTTCTTCCATTGAACTTATCCAAGAAATTCTGAAATTGAATCTATACTTAAACCTCGAAAAAACCATCGCAGACAATCTATGCAATCTTATTTCCACCGTACAAACGACGTGACCTCTAGCCCAAGACTACACTACACCCCTAAACCTTTACACTTATGAAATTATGCACTACTTATTATTCAACAACAGTCAAATCACCGATCACCAACCCATAATACCACTCAATCCAACAAAATTCTGCCAATTTCTCTCCTTTACTTGGACCTATCTCCATGATAAAAATCCCTACATCATTTCCGCTATCAATCCTCTCTCAACCAAAGCACTCTACGAAACTTACCAAATTCTACAGTTCCCTACTCCCTTTAATGACACCAAAACAGTCTTATAGTATATCCCTCTCACCAATACTATCTTACAAATTACAAAACCATAAATTACATCTACAGTCATACTCTTTCCTCGGACATTTGCAAACACTCATTCTCCAGATACCTCTGTTTCCTTCCGAACCCAGTCCAAACCTTCGACAATACAAATTGCATTCTAACTCCATCCTTACCCTAACTAATAACACACCTGCAAATACTCGATCTATCCGAACAAATATCCTTACCTTCTACAAGTGGGCAACCTAAATTCTTATCTCTCTTTCACCCAAAACGGTAGCCTCTATTTCCTGCCCACATCAACAACCGCATTTAATTTCGGGCAACCTTTTCAACCTTCCCCATGGTTGTAATTTCGTTTCCGAAGATTATAGTTACAAGTACCCGACTCATTCTTCAATACATACTAAATGGATTTCACCCAATTTTAAACTTCCAGATAATACAATCACGACACACGACTTCATACCAAACATTTCTTTCGTGATTCCCACATTACAATTAAAACCAATGCCTATATATTGGGACACTTCCCTAAACCAACTAAGTCAATCCACTCAGACCCAACAACTACTCAGCATACACCCCATAACCTTTTCCAGTACTTCACTCCTTTTTACCTTGATCTGCATCATTGTAACCCTGATTATCTACCGTAAATTCCGTACTCCATCCGACAATAAAGCTTCTAACTCTACGTACTATATCTCTCCCTACGACAACTGTTCCGACAGCCCCCGCAATACACTACACTCTAGTACATCGCTCTCCGAAACCAGATCCCAAACCTGCTCACATATTCTATCTACCCTTGGAACCAATATAGTCCATTGCAAACCAAGCCTTCCAAATCTAAAATAAAACTATAATTTTTCTGGAAAAGCCGGGTCTATATGAAACTATAAAAGTCTCATATATTTTATTACCTGTATAATATACATGTAAAATGCGAAAATAAGACGTAGGATAACATCCTATGTATTTTTTATTATTCTCTAAACCACCTTCATCCACCCCCTCTGTCTTTGTTCAGTTTATTTGTCTCCCTCCCCTCCCCCGACTATACGGCAAAAGTAATCTCTTATTTTTTTATCCTCTTACACCAAGAACGGCCTTACGAATCTCATACACTCATAAAGATATTAAGGTAATATATATATATATATATATATATATATATATATATATATATATATATATATTATCCAATATATATATATATATATATATATATATATATATATATATATATATATATATATATATATAGTAGAGTTATAGATATAAGATATAGATATATTCTTTATATAGTATATATATATATATATATATAATATATATGCAGTATATATTTTATATATATATATATATATATCCATAACTAGTATATATATATATATATATATATATATATATATATATATATATTACAGCCTCTCAAAGTTGTTAAAACTCCCGTAGATTTTTCATTTTTGATCGATCCAGGTTAGGTCTCATTTCAGGCCCTCTGGTTCAGGTTGTGATGTTTTGTTAAAATAAATAATTAAAGTTTTAAAATATTTAAAATTATTTTAAATGATAGTAATCACTATAAAATTATGGTATATTCATAAATATTACTATATTTCCTAAATCGGTTCTAACCCTATATCTATGGGAAATTTTGATGCGAGTGCTTGTGATTCGTAATTATAGAAAAAAATAAATTATATATATATATATATATATATATATATATATATATATATATATATATATATAGAATATATATATATATATATATATATATATATATATATATATATATATATATATATATATATATATATATATATATATATATATATATATATATATATATATATATAGTATGGGGACGTGGATGGCTTAGTGGATAAAGCGCCCGGTTACTGTTAACTCAGCAACGCGGAGTTCCAGTGTTCGAATCCCGCTGATGAAGAGTAAAATCTTCTGTGACTCATTCATTTAATATATATATATATAGATATATATATATATATATATATAATATATATATATATATATATATATATATATATATATATATATATATATATATATATTTTTTATGTATTTATTGTAAATAAATTATTTTACATCATACTTTAGAAAAAGTTTTACTACTAATACCAATAATGTAGGAAATTTAATATATTGTTTAGATTTCATTTAGCTCGATAAACATTTAAACATTTGTAATAATTTCGTTATATCCTCCGATAATACAGTTTTTGTATTAGAATGATTTTTTGCAACTATGAAAATGTAAGTATTGTTATGATAGACCTTAAGGTTACTTTTTCCTCTTTAGAACACTAGTCCAGCTTATACCTAAGATTTATTATACTAACTAAATAAATTTATTTTTCATACACTTAAAGAAGCTTTTGGTGAATATTTTATTCCACAAACCAGAGTACTATTATATATTGATTGCATCTGCTCAAGATGATACTTTAGTCCCCGAACAGAACACATGATAATTAAGCTTGATGAAACAGAATTTTACTGTTGAGCATAGTCAGTTGTATTATCAAACTGTTCAAAATTTTCTAGTGTATCTTTACGAATATTTAATTCAAATGCTTCAAAATTTGAAATACTATCGAAACTATTCAACAGTTTTCTAACATTTTCAAAAGGAATCTCATAATATTAATAATAAATATAAATTTGTATATATTACCTTTATTTTCTGATAAATTATAAAAAAAAATGAAAAATATTTTACAAATTAATCAAATCTTGGATTACCTTTATATAATTCCAACGAGTAATACGAGCATATTATAATTTTTTTTTATTTTATTTTATAGCTACTGTAGCTATTATCGAGCTATTTACGATTGAGTCCAACCTTGAAACATATATATATATATATATATATATATATATATATATATATAATATTATATATATATATATATATATATATATATATATATATTATTATTAGTTGATATATATTTATATATATATATATATATATATATATAGTATAAATATATATATATATATATATATATATATATATATATATATATATATATATATATATATATATATATATATATATATATATATATATATATATATATATATATATATTATTTATTTCTATATATATATATATATATATTATATATATATCTATTTCTGCATATATATGTATATATAGCACAACCTTACATATATATATATATATATATATATATATATATATATATATATAATATTGATTCCTATTAACATTTTATTCGATTATTAATTTATCGATATCATTATTATTTTTCGGTAATCGATAATTTTTTTTTGCGATTATCAATGGTTTGATTGTATATACAAAATGTATTTAAATTATTAGGAAAAAAATTTAAAAATTTTGAAAGTCCAATCTTTTTAAGTAAGATATTATAAATTTAAAAAAATAATATAATAACTTTACGAATATATATATATATATATATATATATATATATATATATATATATATATATATATATATATATATATATATATATATATATATATATATATATATATATATATATATATATATATATATATATATATATATAAGGACATCTATATTAGGTATAGGTTTACGGCAATTTAGGTTAATCTAGGTTAGGTTTAGGTCGACGATCCATGGTGTTAGTGTCCGATATTCATATAGTCGATATCATTATATTAATGTTGAGTATACACATAGTAAATCTATGTATACTTAAGAAATCTTATCATAACCTGAACTAACAGGAACCTAAAATGAGACCTAACCTATATGGATCGACGAAGCAGCAAACCTAGAGCTAACCTGGATACATCAACGTTGTCGTAAACCTAAAACTAACCTGGAAAGATTGACGGTCTAAACATATATATATATATATATATATATATATTATATATCTATTACATATATATACATATGTTATATATATATATATATATACATATATATATTTATTATATATAGATATATATATATTATTATTATATGATATACATATATATATATTATTATTATTATATATATATATATTTATTTATATATATATATATATATATATATATTATATATATAGATAGTTAAATATATAGAATATATATTATTATATATATATATATATATATATATATATATATATATATATATATATATATATATATATATATGTATATATATATATATATATATATATATATATAGTTATGTATGTATATATATATATATATATGTATATATATATATATATATATATTTATATATATATATATATATATATATATATATATATATATATATATATATATATATACACATATAAATAAAAAGAGATATATATAGTATAGTATATATATATATATATATATATATATATATATATATATATATATATATATATATATATATATATATATAGATATTTTTATAAATTTATATTTATGTATATATATATATATATATATATATATATATATATATATATATATATATATATATATATATATATATATATTGAAGCGGGGTGAATGAAACATTTGTTTCAATATATATATAATACGATAAATGTGCGGAAACGTTAAACACCCAATTGATCAATCAAAGCAATTG
>JABUQX010007556.1:62500-65095 GCA_015478945.1 Trachelipus rathkii | reverse complement strand
ATTTGTCCAGATACTGAGACACCGCCATTCACGCACGCAGATCACTCACATCACACAGATTTCCATTTTCTTTAGCACCACAGTTAGACTTACTTACCACACAGATTTATGCACACACAGATTTCCATTTCATTCTTGCACACAGATTTACACACACCACATACACACATTACTGTCAGCCACACGCCACTTGGGCCAATATACATACCACGCAGCCATATAACGTGTTGGCATAAACATTTCATGTTCTTGTTAAACATGCAGCCATTTATTACTCATTCAAATATAACTAAATACTTCAAAGTTTTTTAAACTTCTATAATAAATCAACCATTATCTTTGAATTTGTTATTAACTGTTAATACTTTTGTTTATAAATTTTATAACTATCAAGTTTTATATCAGCCAATATAAAAATATGAAATTTATTAAAAACATATATTTTTTTCGTATTTTAAAGTTAATAACAGTGGGGTATCAGGGGGCTCTCAGTTAGCTCCTCTATTATGTCACGTTTCAATTTATTGATTATCGTTTATTGTCATCTTTGAACATGTAATAAAGTAGCAAATAACAAAATAAAGTTCTTCAGTCATAACACGTATTTATTGTAAACCGGAGGCTTTATTTGCAATACCACCACCACATTTATATATTATTTCACTGATACCTGTGGCCACTGTGTGCCTTTTTAAATAATCACTTTATTACGCCATTATTATCTATGTACATTGACACCATCACGAAAACACGAAACTGATCTTCCAAATGCTTGAATAACTGAGACTTTTAGGTCTAAATTTAGATACTTTTGGCTCGAGGCGATTTGCCATTCAGGTCAAAATATATTTTCGAACTGACCAAATGTGGTGCAATAATGCAGTTAGCTTAAATTTGTAGCTCAAATTTAGATGCTTTTTGTAGACTGTTACTCTAATCCTATCAATAGTCAGCACTCGTATAGACAGGTTGGTAAATCACTGTTACATTATTTCTTTATAAATATATTCGTAAACTCGAGTCATGCTTGGACGGAAGCAGGCGCGAAATGCCTTTTATTTCGTGATTAGTATCCAGCCATCAGAATTGTTTTGTGCCTGAATGTTGCCTAGTGCGTTTTATTAACTTTAGATTCGAACCACTTTGTATCACAGTCATTTTAGCTGCCAGCGGCGCATGTTGTTGATTTGTATTGTGAAAGTGTTTTTATTTTCTTTTACCAGTGTATATCATATTTTACAATACTACATTGAGGAATACCAGCCACCTCTCACTAGAATAGATACCACCTCTCAGTTCATGTTGGTCACCAGGCCTCGCACGCAGCTCACTCAGCACCTGCTGCGCCTGGCCGGCGCAGAGGCAGGCTCACAGAGCAAGCCTCTAGGTGCATTACTCCGCGAATGAAATATATATATATATATATATATATATATATATATATATATATATATATATATATATATATATATAGTATATATATATATATACATATATATATATATATATGGTGAGAGATTGTGTGTGTGGGGTGTGAGTGCAGTGTCTATGCAGACTCTTGCATGCAGTGAATAAGAGATATGTATGTGTAGCAGCAAGTGTGTTTCTATGGTGCGTAACCGTCTAAGGGCATTTAAACATCTTATAAGCAGTTACACTTACCATAGAAACTTACACTTACACTTATACACATACACTATGACCTCTTATTCACACATATGCAAATACACAATAGACACTTACACTCACACACCCACACTTTACACTATATATATATATATATATATATATATATATATATATATATATATATATATATATATATATATATATATATATATATATATATATATATATATATATATATATATATATATATATATATATATATATATATATATATATATATATGTAAGGTTATTTATATATCATTCATAAAGTGGAAAATATTATAGCCTGCATGCACGCGCGGCGGGCGGGGAACGGAAATATTGGTGCCTGTGGAGGCACGCGGCGGGCGGGGCTGGCTGCCCAGGGTGGGCCTGTTGAGCCCTGGTGGTTAGTTTATGAACTAGTGAAATTAATTATTATCTATTCTAGTGAAATTAATACTATTCCTCAATGTAAGTATTTATTATAAATATGATATACACTTAGTAAATATAAACATTTTTAATACAAATCAGATAACTTGTGCACCGTTTAACAGCTAAAATGACTATGATTTTAAAATGAGTTTGGGTCTAAAAGATAATAAAACACACACCTGCTCAAATACAAGTTTAAAGAACAACGTTAATTTTCAAAAGACGATAAAATAATTCTCGATCAATCACATACGAGGTCATATAGAGATAAGGTTTACTACTCCTACCAATCACAAGTAAGGAAAACATTTCCTTTTTACCTGCTGTTTAAAGGATCTTTCCGATCCAGCATGTTTCAGTTTGGAAATATATTTATAAAAATAATAATAATGATTCTTGTCTATACTGGAATTACCTTGACCTGGTATTAGGATTAAATTAGCCTGTCTACAAAAAAGGCTTATCCTAAATTTAGCCCTAAATTTAGGATCCGACTTAGTTATTGCAC
>JABUQX010007556.1:50000-52500 GCA_015478945.1 Trachelipus rathkii | reverse complement strand
TTTTTCGGGATATAAAGTATATATATATATATATATATATATATATATATATATTTATATATATATATATAGTGTATTTTTATATATTTTATATATATATATATATATATATATATATATATATATATATATATATATATATATATATATATATATATATATATATATATATATATATATATATATACATATATTATATATTAGAACTGAAATGACGAAAACCAAAAGCTTAACAATAATGTTTTAGTACATATAACCGCTTGTTGCAGCAATTATCTTAGCGTGACCTCAGGTGAATTCAAAGATTCTTCCGTTGGTGATTCAGTTTTAAATTTGGTTTGAGTTTTTCAGTGTCGCGTTTGTACAGTCAACTCGATTCAATAAAGGTAGAAACCTATGGATAAACATTTGGACATTTTCCATTAATTCTAAGGTCTCGTTTACAATTTTTTTACTTAAGAAGTTGTATAAAAATATATATTCTAGTATATATTTTGATTTAATTACTTTCAAGTTCAAATAAAAATATTTACTTTAATATTTTATTTAAAAAAAAAAAAATTGAAGGATATACTGAGAGGTGCATTATTGTGTGATGCTTTTTGTGCTCTGTCATAATATTTTCCCTGTCAATTTAATTAATGCACTTAATTATTACTGACGCCTGGTACTCCGCATTTGTTTTATCCCATTAAATGAGATCAATTGCCTCCACCTGGAAAAGAAGAAAAGAGAAAAATTGTTCCTATGAGCAACTAAAAAATTAGCTAAGCTACTTCTCGTTTAGCTATCATACTAGCACTACATTAAAAGCTATACCACCAATGCTGATTAGCATTTATATTATAAATATTTTATTAAATTTAATATTGGCCAGCAAGTAACTAATGCCAGTTATTTATTTATTTTGAGCTGAGATCTTTGTGTATGCCAGAAGAGGCAAGAAGCAAATCAAACAGAGGTTTATCATCTAGATGGAAGAAATGTCAAAAAGGCAAGAGAAGATTCAAGGTTACCAATTTATTGGGTGAGTAAGTGTGGCTTATCAGGCTGTTACTTTACTTTGCTTGAATCACTTTGTTTATATAAAGTATGCCGAAATAGGCAGGGAATCCTAATTAACTATAAATTAATTTTAAAGGTCAAAGCCACATTTGGCTCATTTGTCACTGTTAGCATAAAAGGAGTCACCATTAAAGCATCTTTTGGTCATTTCTTCTTGTAAGTTGTGCATCATTTGTATATGAATCATCAAATAATACTAAAAGCATAGATTTAGGAAGTTGGCCATAAAAGTGCCAACTTTAAAAGGCTCCCATTTATTTTTCAGCTTGGAGCTTGTTGCTGTTGTGTGTGGAGCTGGATTTGGCTTGGAGCATCTTCCAACACCTTTACAATCAAATAATTCATTATATTTTTAATATTTAAATTCCACTAAAGAATAATTTAAGAAATTAAAAGTAAAATTTTTCCTTTTATTATCTTTATATTTAAATATTTTTTTTACATAGTTAAGATAAATTTTACATTTTCTATAAATTTCTTTAAATTTCAATCTTGATATTTTGTATAGAAGATTACTTTGTTTATATATTTATATATATCTTTATATATATATATATATATATATTATATATATATATATATATATATATATATATATATATATATATATATATATATATATATATATATATATATATATATATATATATATAGAGAGAGAGAGATTAATTGCAATTGGAAAAAAATATCTTTTCTGTTGACAATAAGAATAAAGTTTTATAATTACTTTCATAAGTCATTGCATAAAAATATGAGCTTATATTATTAATATGCTGAAAATTTTTTCATAGACTCTTTCTTTTATAACAATGTTAAAAAAACAGCGTTAATTTTAATTAGTCTTCTCTGACATTTCGCAAGGTTATATATATATATATATATATATATATATATATATATATATATATATATATATATATATATATATATATATATATATATATATATATATATATATATATATATATATATATATATATATAAACATCAAAATCAATGCAAAATGTCTCAAAGAAATCATTAAAGCTGTGTTTGTCTTCATGAATGTACGGATTACTTTTTAGGTTTACTTGGACATTGATCTTATGTCAAGAAGTAATGACACCGATGAGGTAACGATGCATAATGATACTGGAACCAGAATTGACACTGGAGTAATTTTGCATTTTATAGTTAACTAAATAATGTATATAATTATATATAATTACATATATAATCATATGCTAATAACTTCACCCTTCACTACTCATTTCATTTCAGAAAAAAGACTACACGATAGCAAAAAAATGATCCTAAGATAAGGTGCTAAGATAGGTCAATTCCTCCATAATGGTAATTATAATTACCATTATGGAGGAATTGACCTCTGAACTTTCTCGTATTTTTACCAAAGGCAAAGAAATTGTGACTATTTTCAATGACTCAAAAATTCATT
>JABUQX010007556.1:22500-42500 GCA_015478945.1 Trachelipus rathkii | reverse complement strand
TATATATCATATATATATATATAATTATAATATATATATTATATAATATTATATATATATATATATATATATATATATATATATATATATATATATATATATATATATATATATATATATATATCAAAATTTATCTAGGGAGATAAAAATGAATTTGTTTCCTGCAATTAGTTCCAACTGTATGGATGTGAGATGTGGGAATAAATTTCGGATGAAGGATTGAGTTTTGAAGATGTGAAAGACCAAATGAGATATTTGTGTGGTGAAGAGGGAAGATAGGAATAGAAATGTATGGACAAGGGGTATATGCTTCTATAGGAGATGTCGGATGGAAAGAGCAGAATTAGATGTACAGATATCATGGTCAATGATCATGTTTCTACACTCTAAACGAAACTTGTCTAACGGGTCTAAATATTTGTCCAATTGACATTTTTGAACTTGTTAATAATGTTTGGACAAGTCATTTGCTGTGTGGACGAATCTTTAGAAAAACGTCTCCAAGAGTTAGACAAAAAATAAAAATTGTTCATTATCTTCTTGACAAAGCAGAATATATCAATTGACAAACAGAACATGTAAAATAACAAGCAGAACAGTCAAATTGCAAACTGATTGACATATTTTTCCAGAAGATTATCCAAAGAAGCACCGAATAGACAAATGTTTGAAGAAAAACTTGTCTAAAAAAGCACCATTCGGACAAGCTTAGCTTTTGAGTGTAGGATGACTAATGAGAGAATGGCTAAGAAGGTTCTTATTCCTAAGGTGATGGGTAATAGAAGAAAGGGCAAACCCAGATGGAGATGGGTTGATAAAGTAAAGGATTTATTAACAAGAAAATGGATTAGTATGGGCGAAGAAAAAGATTAACAAGATAGAGTAATTTGGACAAAGTAGTCCACGGAATAATTCTTTAAAGGTAATATATAATTGATTGAAATTCCAGGAAGAGTACATTTAACTTTAATTGAGCAATGTGGATCTGCAGCCAACACATCACTGTAGTTACGTGTGGGACTGTATATATATATATATATATATATTATATATATAAGAAATACGTATATATATTTATATACTTAAGATATTATATATATGATTGCCTGATACATTATATATATATATATAAGTATATACTATTATATTATATATATGGCCAAACTAAAAAAGTTACCCGCATGATTCTCGAAAACTAAGAATAGGTACAAGAAAACTGATAACATATATGGAATCAGCGTATGAAATTTGTATGGCAAATAAAAAAAAAATTTTATTTATTTTTTTTATTTGTTTTTTACTATCTCCAAAAACTACAATAGGTAGAAGAAAACTAAAACACATATATGGAATCAGCGTATTAAATTTTTTTTTAGGGGGGCTCGAGCCGACGGATGGGACAGAAGGGGGGGACGTTTCATACCCCGTAGGGGAGGGGCAGAGGAACCCCGCGACACCCAAATACCAAAGAGCGGGGGTTCCGGAGACCCTCCCCAAAGGGAGGGAAATAGTCCTTTACCCCGTTCGTCCCCCAGGAGGCGGGGCCGGGGACCGAGAGGACCTCGACTCTATTTGAATCTTTTGCGGTTTACCCTGGGTATTCTTTTAGGTTAAAAAAAAAAAAAAACTTTTTCATACATATTTCATACGCTGATTCTATATAGTTTATTTATTTTTCTTGTACCTCGTAGTTTTGGAGATATTAAAAAAAAATTTAAAAAAAATAAAAATTTTTTTTTATATTTTCCATACAAATTTCATTCACGCTGATTCCATATATTGTTATCAGTTTTCTTGTACTATCTTAGTTTTCGAGATATCATGCGGGTTAACTTCTTTAGTTCACCATAATAATATATATATTATACTATATATATATATATATATATATATATATATATATATATATATATATATATATATAATTATATATATTATATATAATAATAAGTATATATATATATATGATATATAATATATATATATATATAATATATATATATATTATATATTATATATATATATATATATATATATATTCGTAATTTTCTGTCTCCTCGAGTGTCTCACATTTTACTGAAAATCCAAGAGCGAAACATTTATTTTAGATTTCCTATAAACCAAACAGAATATTCTTAAACTTTGCCCATAAAAATGCACTTTTCATCTATATTAAAAACTTTAAATTGAGTCGCATTCCTTGCGGTATTTCAACGTTTTCCCCAAATATAATGAAAGCTTGTGCCTATTACAACGCATTTTTTAACCTCTGTTTTTGATTATATTGCCGTTCATGTCGCTAGAGGAACAAAAGATTTAGAAGAATTCCCATCGCGTGAAAGCTTTGCCTCCCTTGCATATGTGAGATCGTGTGTATACAAATGCCTCTTTTCGCGTGGCTTTCAATGTATTTATACGTTCATACTGATCTCCTATTCTATTCCCTTTTTTTTTGTATTTGTTTGCATATAAGAAGGCAAATGAGGTCGAGAATACCAAGATTGTGAACTTCAAGAATGTGGAATTGGGTTTCGTAAAAATGTCTACTGTGGATATTTTGAATAAATATTATATAAGCTTAGTCATACATTATCAGAAGTTTCCTTATAACACTTTCACATATATTATATATATTATATTTTATACATTTACGTATATATATATTATGTGTTTAAAATTATTTTTATATTTTAAGTATTTTTTTATTATATATTCGACAGGATTTTACGGCTTTACCATAAAGTTCTTAAGTATTTTATTTTACGTTCGATAATTTGGTGTTATTTATTTTAAGTTTTTAATTTTCTTATTAATAAACTTTTTTAGTTCTTATATATATTACAAAATTTATTCTTTCATGGTTATAACGTAAAAATTTCGCGTTTTTACATACCCTAAGCAGTTAATCAAGTAAATCAAATCACCCAACCATCCCTCCTGCACCCGACTATGATCTATTGATCTATTGATCTATTGATCTATTGATCTATTGATTACAAGTAAATTTTGTTTAACATAACACAAAAACTTTTATTTATTCTTTGTTTTCTTTTCTTTAAAGTATTTAGGTTTAGCAATTGGAATTATTCGTTTCTATGGTCCTTATAACCTCAAGTAGGTGCATTTTACCATACCTTAAAGCAGTAAATCAGGTTAATTATAATCAACTACACCTACCCCACCCTTACCTACCCTTCCTAATGATGATACTATTGTCTAATTGATCTAATTGATTCAAGTCTATTTTATTTATTAGGTTTATAACATTAAACACAAAAAACCTATATTATTTTAATTTTGTTTTGATTTTCTTATATTAAACATTTTAGTTTATATTTACTCTAAATAAAAATATTTATTATTTACTTTATATCTCTCAGATAGTTGGCTGACTCCATAGCTTAAATTATACATGACTTTGTTATTTGTACTAAATACCCAAAGCTATCTCTTATATTGTTTTTGATCGCACAAGATGTAGAAATCTACAGTATAATCAAAAATGAACATATCATTACATCACAATACAATTTAGTCTTAAAGGTCTCTACTGTCTCCAAACTCCTGAAACGAAAAAGAAGAGTGAGAATCATGCCGCTATTATATAGTTACTCACTCTGCTATCTATTTTGATCTGTTATCGACACGATTTAATAAATATTAGCGCCATATATCTCAGTAGACTAATCTTTTTGAGCAAATTTGGCTCACGAGAGAGATACATATATACTGTGCACATTAAATAGACCTCTTAGGAGTGATTCTAATAAAATTTGTATTCTTTTGTTTATGTTTTCTTTAATAACATTTTGTTTTTACTAAAAAATTTATTCTTTTTATGAGTGACTCTTATGTAATAATAATAGAATAGATTTATTAAATATATGACCATTTTATATCGATTTAATAATACCACTAATTTAATTAGCTATATAGTCACAAGATAAATTAGAGATATATTCATTAACAAAACAAATCACACTACACTCTATCCTCTACTTAAAAACTCATTCCGTGATCTATTGTTCTATTGATCTATAGATATGATTAGAATGAATAATGTGAAAATATATCTATTGATATAATCATAGTTTAGTTAACAAGTTTAATTACTGTGGAAGTACTCACTCCATATTGAAACGATGTAATTGAAAAAAAAATGATTTATGTATAATGCAATTAATAAAGTTCTTTGCTATAGTTGTTGTTGTGCAAGTAATGACTCCAGCGTTAGTGGTTATTTTAGATTTGTAAGTAATTTGTAATATTATTTGCGAGAAATGATTATTTGTTTATAATTAATTGAAATTGTTGTTATTATAGTTTATTATTAATATATATATATTAATATATATATAATTATATACTATATTATATATATATTGATTGTTGAAATATGCTATTCTATAATGTATGAAATCGTCTAGTATATTTTCTAGTTAAATGATTGTGTCGGTGGCTTTTGGGTTCTTGTTGTTGTTGTTGTTTTGTTGTGTTGTGTGTTGCTGTTAAGTTATTAAATATATCTAATAAATTTATGTCAACAAAATGTATTTAAATTGAAAAGAAATATATACTTTCTCTTTTTAAAAGAAATTTTAAAATAAGAATATTAATTGTTAATATTACTAATTTAACATTATATAATATAGAAATACTAAATACTAATAAAAATTAATTAATTCTCAATTCCTAAGCCTTAACTGACCGATTACAGCATTTCATTATAACAAGTGGTATAAACTAAAATTTTAGAAGTTTCAATACTTAACTACAGCAGATATAGTCTATAAAGTATATTATATATATAATTATAGCATTTATTAAGTGACTAAATCTCAATATCTTTACTATTACACAACGCACAAAATAAATTCATTGTTATAGAGTGGTGGGGTACGGGGGTGGGGGTAGGGAGTGGGAGTGGTGGGTGAGTGAGAGGATGGAGAGGAAGAGGGTGGTGGGAGGGGGTTGGTATGATTGATGGAGGACGTGGGAAGATGGATGAGGTGAGGTAGAGTGAGGGTGTTTACTGGTGTGATGCGCACTTATGTTTATTATTATAATTCATCTGTATATATAATTATTATATTTTAATTATATTATCCATTTATAATTATTATTTATATATATATTTAATTATTATATATATAATTAATCATTTATTATTATATTATATTCAACCATGATCTTACACATACCCAAAACGCTAGTGCGTAATCACTTTATTGCTACTGTGCAAAGGGTACCACAACTACTAGTATATACATATACTGGTTTATGGTAATAATTGTTATCTCTACCCATACACCTAAAACATATAACGCAATTTTTATATACTGACTTCAAGTATAGATTAACCAATTCAGACAACTGATTTGTTATATTGCCCTCACGGACAGCCTAGATGATAAATATCTAAAGGAAATATGAGGGCAAACTTAACCTTTAATATTGAAATCTATTAAACTTTCTTTCAGAAGTAAGTATATATATATATATATATATATAGGTAACCACCACTCACGGACTTTCACATGTCCTTACTTATTAAAACATTATGTTTTTTTTGACCTTATAAAACGATTTTAAGTTTTTTAATTATTCGTCCTTATATTTATTTCCTATATCATTCTTTTTTGTTTATCTAAAAAGATATAAGTTTTTAATTATTATATTATTATTTTATTATTATTTATATATCATTTATCCAATCCAATTCGCATTATAATAATGATACTAATTAGCCAATTATCTAAATTATTTTATGTATTTTAAAATAAACAAACCTAACAACCACACATCACACACACACACACACACAACACACACATCACACATCACACACATACACACCTCAAACTACATAACTCACTAATATAATTTAAGTGATAGTGATCACTTTACTATATATAATTAAATGTAGCTATAATCCTTTATACGTTTGTACCAATCTTACTGATTCACATATTAACTTGCCTATTTTCTAGTGATATGTCAAGCAGTGATAGATAGTGCAATTAAAATTACAATAATTCAAAGGAAGATTGAAATCCCAATTATTTTACACTAATGTATATAAAAAAACACATAGACGTTTTGTTAATATATATTTTATTATAATACTATATGTTATAATAGATATTTAATATATCTTTTAATATTTATAATTTGTTTTTATATTATAGTTATTATTTATATTTTTTTTAGTATTTATTTATATTTTTATTTTATTTTATTTATTAATATATATATCTATATAAATTTTTTTAAAAAACTTTTTTTATATTTTTAACCGATTATTCTTGTATTAAAAAGAATTTTTATATTTCATTTTTAATGTATTATATATAACTTAAAAAATTTTGCGTTTTTTACATACCCTAAAGCATATATCAGTTATTAAAGATAAATATCAAACTACACCCACTATACCGATTACCCTACCTTAACCCTATACATTGATTCTATTATATTAGATCTATTGATCTTAATTGATTCAAGTCATTTCGTAGTATATAAGTATCAATTTTTATGTTAATAAACAATAATAATTAATAATAAATAAAGTTACTTTTATATATACAGATCTCACAATACTCGAAAATTATGCTTAACGTAGCTCAAAGTTTTTCTACATTAATATAAGCTTAACTATATAACATACACTCCTATGATACTAAGAATATATGAATTGTTACGTAAACAACAAATATCCTAAGCATAATACCTAATTAAGCACGAATAATATAAGTATAACTCATCATATACTATACAGTTCCATACATATATATTTAATACGATAAAGTAAATAATACTATAACATAGTGCATAATACTCAAAATAACTATATACCTTATATCACTACTATATTTATGTCTAAAGTGCTATTAACTATCTAATATTATAATAATATCAATGTTATATTATTTTAATCATATAATTAAGATTATATGCATATATAATATTGCTAACGACAATTTTATCATTACCTTACGTGTAGAAATAATTCATTAACTATAATTCATTATAAATTACAAATCATTTGTCATTTATTGTAATGTTACGATAGCTCATTTGAGCATTTTGACTAATATTATAAAGTATATACTATACATTAAACCTGAACTTAGGATATTTAATTAATTGATACAACGACTAAATATATCTTAAATCGTACCTATCTAACGTATATAGAATAATCTGCTATAAGTAACATTGTAACAAACGTCTCTAATTACTTTAATCATAAAAGGTAAGTATATGACTAGCTACATCATAATACATAACTTTAATATGTATCATATCCCATATTTTTTCACTATGAAGAGTTACTCACAGCAAAGTCATATAAAGCTCAAGCTTATATAATTTATCTATAATCAAAATCACTTATATATACTTAACATAAAATATAATGACTACAATCTTAATATACTAATTAAGATTAACCAACTAATCTTATTGATACTGTGATAATTGATCACTACCTTCATCAAAATTTGCAACTCATATTCAAATATATAACTTAATAACATTATATTATTTATATAAACTATGAATAACGTAGACATTAGCATAAATTCTTCGGATAATAAGCCTAACATATTTATATAAGCAAAAACTATAACTATTATACCACGTATTAATGAAATAAGAATCTGCTTCCGATATTGGATTTGACAAATAGAGACAACATATTAATGTCTCGGTAAATATTTCCTCTGAGAATTTCATTGTAGCTGTCCGTGATGTGCTAACATAAATACTAGTTGTCTCTGATTGGGTTTAATATCCCTTAGTGAAGTATATATATACTGAATACTAAATAAATAATTTAGCGGTCATATTAGTTTATATGAGTTAGTTGCTGGGTAGAGGAACACTTTACCAACCTAAGTTGTATTCGTGTTGATGTTGTTGGTCCTTGATGCACAAATTGATTCGCCAGGCGTTATTTGTTGTCCTTCATATGATAGGGACGTAGGGGACCCCTGCAAGGTATCTTCAGGCAATTGGTGTTGGAAATGTTAGGGCATCTTGAACAAAACAAATGTCGGTGAAGGTGCTTGATTTTGGTGAATAGGTGCCACACTCGAATGCCGGTGAGTTATTGTAATCATAAGAAATAGGATTAAGAAATAATAATAATGATATTCTCTTGAAAATGCTGTGTTCAAGCTGAGGGCACTAAAAAAATGAAACTGATAATGAATAATTAAATAATAAATCTCAATAATCAATCTAGATAGGAGTTACAGGAAAATAATAGTGACACCAGATTAATAGAGTATGAATTTTGTGAGGCACGCTCGATGTGGAAAACATGCACTCTACGTAAATTTTGTCTGGCAGGTTCCAAGGTGTATTATGTATTATTATTTGGAGAATTAGTCTATTTTGTCTGGAATATTCTAGTTCATTGGTAAGTTGAAACTTTCTAATATTTATAGTTATATCATAAAGTATAATAAATGGAATTAGCTGTGTATGTCTGTATAGGCTATAGGTGAGTAGTAAATTTGTAAAGTTGAGTGAGGGGATATATTTTTTTGTGATTTTAGTATTTTCATAATATTATATAATGTTATAATGTAAAATAATATTAATAATTATAAATATTTTTAGAGATAATGTTGAAAAATGTTTAGTATATTTTCTCATATTTTAAAACGTGGATAACGTTATTGATATATTTTAATAACTAACAATTACGAGCAACTATAACAACACAACCAACAAACAATCATATAAACACAACAACAACACTACACAACAACAACTAAACAACAACAACTAATTATTTCAAATCAACAACATACAATCCAATCAACTCTATATAGCAACAAATAATGCTAAACTAAACAAATAACTCGAGACAATTTTAAACAACTCAACTAAAACTTATACTAAGACAAATAAAGAATTTATATTTTTTTTATAGTCATACACCACTTCGCAATAATAAATTAGATATATTTATATGACTTTGTGAACTTCAAATATGATAAATCAATAGTATCATAAATAGTAATTAAATAGTATAATACATTACGTTAAAGTAATATATAGGTATATTAGTAAGGATTATAGATGATGTATGGTGGTGATTGATTTTAATCATGATTTTTACTGAATTTTACTGCTTTTAGGTATGTAAAAATTAAAATTTTTTTAACCTTTCAACATAAAAAGGAACTAAATTATTTTATGTAAATAAATATTAAGTAAAATTAAAGAAAAAACAAAACAAAATAAATAAAATAAGTATTATTATTGAATTGTTGTGGTGTTGTGACATGAAAATGTGTATGAGTTGTGTGTGATAATATGACTTGAATCAATAGATCAACTAGATCAATGAGGATCAGAGTGTTAGCATCATGGAAAGGATGTGTTAGTGGTGGCATCTATGAGTGAGTGTGACAAATTGATATTAAATGCTGACTCTCTCATACTAAAAACCGTGATGCGACATATAGGTTGTATAGCTGCTGTTATGTGTGAAGATGTAAAATTACGAGTTAATAGAATAAAAAAATAAATTGACAAGGGTCTTCGGATAATAATATAATAATGAGGCATAAGATAATAAGATAATAGAATTTTTAGAGTGTGATTAAGAATCAATCATTATAATGGTTTAAGGTTCCTATCTACAAGCTGATGGGGATATTAGCGAGAGGTGACAACTGGTTGTAACTTCAATCAACAAAATGGAGTGATAGTAGACACACAAAAGTATGTCCGCCTTTTGTGAAGCAAATATCAAAATAATAAGTGATCAATATATTAGCCTCAATATTTTATGCAATCTACATTTATAATGAAGAAAACGACTAAAGAAAGTCAAAAATTTATTTAACTGATTTTTAAACTGATAATTTTACAGTGAATTTAGGGTATGTTTAAAAATGCAAATTTTTTAAGTTGTAAAAATAATAAAAAAGAATTTAAATTTTTTATTAGTAAAATAAAAAGTTTTATTTAAAAGATAAGAAAATCATAAAATAATTTTTTAATAAGCATTATCTTATGTTAGTTAATTATCTTATATTGCATATTACAGATTATTTATACATAAAATATTGAATCAATATTAGACTAAATTATGTAAAAATTAGTTCAATAGATTATCAATTGAATCACTTTACATGATATATATATATAATCAATATAATCAATAGATCTCACAATATAGATCATAGATTACAATGGTATATGGTATGAGGTAATGGGTAGCTAACACTGATTCATAACTCTAATAATTTCAATGCTCTGTTTATGACGCTCAAAGATTAAATTTATTTTATCATAATAAACATTGAAATAAGTAATATATATTTTATTAGTATAAAATACAAGAAATTAAATAAATATAAAGAATTAAAAAATAAAACAAATATTAAATGTAAAATAATACTTATGAATAAAAATTAATAGTAAGTTTGTTTTAGATAAAATATGTAATTTAAATAATAAAAATTAAATAATATTAAACACAAAAGAATTATAAGAAACTTAAATTATTAATACTTATATTAATAAAAAATAAATTATAAAATAAAATATAATTGAATAAAAAACAAAAAATTTAAACTATTAAAATTAATAAAAAAGATTATAATTCAGAAGTTAATATATATAATTAAAATACGTTAAAATAAAAAATTTAATGATGTTATGAAAAAAAAAATAGTGACAAATAACTCATATAAAAATTAACACTTAAAAATAAATGAAAAAAAACTTATTAAAATATAATATCAGCATATTCAGCGATAAAATATCATTGGAATGATCACTTAAATGCTAAAACAAATAAATTAAATACAAAAAAAAATTATATTAGTTAAATACTAAATGTCTCAGTGTGCCGAAAGAATAGTGAAAATAAGAGATTTGAATAATATTAAAATATAATGAGTCAGTCTATTTCATACATATTTATGAAAACGTAGGTTATGTTTGTCAATGATGTTCAATGCAATATTGACGTAACATATTAGTATGTACACTGTTATGAAATCAGTAAAGGCATGATTTATGTGAACTAGTTAATATGATATAATTATATGTATTACTTAAATCAGAATGTTTAAATTAAACTCTCACTCACGGGGCATCCGCTCACAGTACTCATAGCAACTGAGTTGCTTTATATATGGGATACCATACACTCTTGTCATCTCATAATATTTTCTATGATGTCATATATACCTTTTATCCAACTCTTCCTCACTTGCTACTTCCTCTGTGTCTCTGACCATTCTCTCCTCTTACTCATCTCCTCTTACTTTGTAATTTGGCATCATTTATTTGTTTTTCAGTCGGGGACCCACCACATCACTTGATGGTTCCCGTAGAGTGGCTTGTAGTGGCAACATATGATAATCTTATACTAACTTCTTTTCACACGCACATCTATCAATCAGCGCATACTGAAACTTATCGGAACATATTATTTTTATTTTTCTCATAAAGTTATTGGCTAGAACTAGATAAAAGACTGGAGACACCTTTCTTTTTCTAATCTATCACAATTAACTTTCAAAATTAACGCATTTTTTCAAACGCTTAATTCGCCGAAAGAGACGATGTTTTAGTTCTCTATTTTAACTTTATGTCACGGCTCCGTGCGTACTTCTCAGGCCTCTCTCGTGCCACGCTCTCTCGTTTCGGTCCAACTCCGGATACATATCGCTCTGCGTCAGACTCTCCTTTCCCCTACAACTCTTTCATTCTCTGACTCCTCCTTCCTCCATCCTTCCTTTTTCCTCCATCTTTCTTTCTTCCTCTGTTTTGCATTTTGCATTGCCATTGCCATATCATTTCACTATTTATTTTCAGGAGGGCGATATCCCCCCTATACCGGTGGATATATATAATACATAGTTAGGTTACCCTGTGAATACCTGATAAGTCCACGAATCCGACTTACGAGATAATTACACTCCTTCTTACCATAAATCTCGGGTCACTCTATACCAGCTCCTTCCAATATTTTACACCTTACTACGATCTATATTAATTTATTTATAGGTGATAGGGGCTGCGCCACCCCTCACTTACGGTAAATGGTGAGGACTCAGCAGGGTATGGAATATTTCCCTGTATGCGGTGCTCTATATATATTATAGTAGGACCATTCCAGTATTACTATATAATATATATATTATAATATATATTAATACTATTAATATATATAATATATATATATAGTAATTATATTACTTTATATATATAATATATATAATATATAATTATATATTATATATATTAATAATATTATATATATATTCTATATTATATACTTTTAATATATTATATTATATATATTATAGGACCTGTTATGTTTTTACGACTTTTTTAGTTTTTATATTTTTATTGTTTTTTTTTATTCATATATTATCAAAAAAGTACTACATATACAATCAATATATTTAAGTGGTGTAACAGGACATTGATTACTCAAAATATATATTAGTAATGTGTTTCATGTAAAAACGGTGAAGTGTTTATTATTTATTTATTTTTTATATTTATTATTATCTATAACTAAAGGTATAATACCCAGGGTAAACCGTCTATAAAGTATAGGCAGAGTCGGTAGTCCTCTATTATAGTGTTTCTCGATTTCGTTATGTGTGATAACTTGATCAAGATTTATTTTTTATGTGTATTTATTTAAGTATACTGATTATATATTCCTCTCTCCTCTCTCTCACCTCTCTATTCTCCACTTACATTTGGGGGTTCTCACTGGTAACACTCTTAGTTTACTCTTAATTTGGTATTTATTGTTTTCTTTAGATGTCGCTGTGGTGCGGTTTCCTCCGCCTACATCTCCTTAACTCTGGTGTGGTGTTGTTTGGCGCACACGAAAAACGTCACACCTTCTGCGCTTTTTTGTTTCGTGGTCTCCCGCATGTCTCAGCTAGGCGCAAGTATGCCCACCAGTAATAACTAATATATCTCTGTAAATATTTTGTATATTTTTGTTCGTCTATCATTTTTGCTCAATGAGCTCTCTCTGATCATGGCTCTCATATCTCTCCGGAGCCAGTATTGTATACAGATATATTGGGCTTTTACTCTCATGTAACGATGTACGCAATACTTAATATTCTGACAATAACTGTTACATTTTTGTATTATATATTTATATTCTTATTTTTTTCGTAATTCGATGTTATTATAGCTCTTTTCAAGTGAGTTCTAGATTACACCGACCAAATAAACTCCGCTCATATGGCATTTGGTGTAGAGTGAGTGCATTAACGCATTTCTCGCAGTTTAAAGACAATATTTTCGTACATTTTTGAAATTTTTCTTATATAAATGTTGATTTTATAATATAAATAATTAGATGTGTAAAGATATAATTAATAGAAACCATTCTCTCGCATGTTACAACGTCTGCTTCACACATAAAATTCCATTATCTATAAGATGACATCATATTCTATACGACTTATTTCAAAATAACTTGTTAAAAATATAAGAGAGGAGAATAAAAAAAATCAAACCACGTTATGGCTAGGTCTATGGCAACATCTATCTATATAGGTGAAGGAGGCTAGAGAATCCTGCATCAGGCTCAGAACGTCGGGAGTCGGTCTTCCAGACTTAATTCGGTTACTCACCAGTGAACCTTAAAAAACTACTAGATAATCTCATTGACACGTATCAAGCTATTGAAATACACCAAATGTAGTTTTGCATAAAATGTTGCGTTGCAACATTTGCAAATACATGCATGCCACAATACATTTGATCTTATATATATATATATGCAACATTTTAGGATGTTAGTAATTACCACCCCTTTTTAAACTACTAGTCAATAATATCACAACTATATATATTATATATTTCGTTTCTTATACAGAATATTATACATCTATAGTAATCTCAATAACTAAATTATAATGACTGAATAACAAACTCACTACCGTCTTACACGGGTTAAATCCTGACTTCTTGTAATGACTCCATTCACATTAAGATACCTAGATAGAACAGATTATCCTTCTTATCTGTCACTTGCATCCTTCCATCTTCTTTCTATGTTTCTGCCTATATATATATTATATATATATATTATATATATATGGTAAAAACTAAATATATTATTTAAATTATTTTAAGCTATATTACCTCGTAACTTCCTTTTTAACTCTAGTGCATTTCGTTGGTGCTTAAGGAAGGTTTTGTTCTTTCTTCCTTTCACTTTATCAGTACCTTGCTTATCTTCCCCTTCAAGAAAATGGTGAAAAAGTGACTATCAATAATAATAATATCTCACTATAATTATAAGAAATATAAATAAATAGCAATCAAATCTACAATAATAAATAATCTTTTTATATCTCTACTCTCTCACAATAAAAAATAATAAGGCGTTCGCTGGACTCTACGCCTACACAGTAGTAACGAGTATAATTCAAAAACCATGCGATCCGTTTTTTTTATTTCTGATTGGCTCTTTTTATTTGATACAGCATTATTTAAAATAATTCTAATTGTTGTCGTAGTTCCCCAGACTGGATGTATCATATTTGTTCTTTTCCTCTATATTTTCTTTGTACAACTTTAATAATAACTCACATTATAAATTACATTGAAATTAAGCATGAAAATTACTAAATTCTTGAATTTTTTCTATTACCGTCAGATTAAACTAGATATTACCTCAAATAAATGTAATTGCTTATAATATTTATTATATATTATTACAGTCTTTTAAAAATTCATTAAAAAATAATCTCTAAATTACTAAATTAATAATTAGAGATGTCGCTGCGTGAATTTATTTCATTTACTCAATTACACAAATCAAACATAACAAGACCCACAAATTCTTACGCATTTAGATCTACAAACCTCATTGGATGACACAGTTGAGTTTATACTCAAAGCATCACAGTAAATAATAAATTCATATAAAATGATATTTAAAAATTCTTATTGGTAACGTTTTTAACTATTCAAGACGAGTAAATAAAGGAATGCAAACAAGCTCATTGTCCAAAATATATACTCACTAAACGTCAGTAAACCAATTTCCATATAAATGAACTAACTATCTCATCAGGGACTACTATATATATAGGTAATCTCACAGTTCAAATATAAAACGCTACATATTACAATAATAACAATTAACTATACAATATAAAAGTAAAACCTACTAATTATTCAATTTCGATACAACCTCAATCATCTGCGTCGGCTTTACTCATTAATATAACATAATAAATATAATCTTATGTCCTATAACTTATGGGATTTTGTCATGTGGAAAACTTATTACGTAGGCAGTATTTAATGCTCATTTATACTAATCTTTAATGATCACAAGATTACTTCTTCACGTGGCTACCACGTCCCTCTCAGAAAGAAGTATATGCCGTCACTGTACGTCACTAAGTAACTGTAATAATACTCTTCTATTCATTTGAATCTGGTAATACACTTATCTCACATGGTCTAAAACGTTATAAGTATTTATATACACGATAAACGACCATCTAATACTCTCCCGTCAAGCACTAAAGTGAACTATTGTGAGTAATATGGAGCATCCCTGATACTCATTTTAGTAATAGTATACTAACTGACTGATTATTCATCGTCCCTATACTTGGTAGTATTAACGTCCAATTAATTCTAAGGTTTACTATTTATACTAGACATTTAAACTATTAAAGATCTCACAATAAATAATAATGAATATATAATGTGAATATTGAAATTACTAAAATACTCTACTTACACCGTTACTCCACGGTAGTACATCCTTACTTCTTGTGAATTGACCTACAACAAACATAATTTTTTGTCAATATTATATATTAATTTACATTCCTTTCCTCTTCTTAAGGATAAATGTCCTAAGTTTTTAAAACTATAAAATACATTTTATAGATAGTAAAGCTGATATTTAAACATGATGTCAATTGGTTGATTCCCTTTTTTAGCTTCCTTTGTTGCTTCTCCTTTCACTTTTATGCAAGTACCCTTACAAATATATAATATATATTTATATATATAGGAGTAGTTACTATATATATATATATATAATATAATATATTATATATATATATTATATATATATTAATATATATATATATATATTATATATAAATATATATTATATATAATATATATATTATATATATATATAATATACTATTATATTAATATATATATAATATATATATATATATATATATATGTATAATATTACTAAATATAATATACGCCCATAATTTATCAACATATTGACGCTATTATATATATATATATATTGCTAATGATAAAAATGATATGATAAGTTTATCCATCAAATTGATCTCTAGTTTATTGCGTATGGTGCAGAGTAAGTGTCCCAATATCACGTATTGCATGACGAATATACTCAATAAAATAACGAGCGTCTTATACTAGTGTTATATTGGGTAGACATACTTCATGTTCTTGATAATTTTATAAACTATAAGCTTATTTGCCATCTCGAGTTCACAAAATTACTAGACTTCTTTATTTAATAAAATTAATTTAATATATATTATTATTTTTTTGTTGTCATTTATGGATATATTTGCATTAATGGATATATTTATATTAATGGATATATTTCTTTATATATTATTATTATATCTATTTCTATATATATATATTTTTTTGTATTTATGTATATATATATTATAATATTTATAATATATATATATTATAATATATATTATATTAGTTTTTTAATATATATATATATATATTTATTATTAGAATAATTTATTAATATTATATATACAATATATATTATATAAATATATATATTTAATATATATATGATATATATTAATATATTATATATATTATATTATAATATAATAAATATAGTTATATATATATATATATATTATATATTATTATATATTATTTATATATATTTAATTTATTATATATATATAATATTATTTAATATATTATATATATATAGTATATATATTATATAATATTAATATATATATATTACTATATATATTAATATTATATATAATTATTATTATTAATATATTAATTAATATATATATATTAATATATATTATTATATATATTTAACTTATATAATTATTATATAATAATTGTTTAAAAATTATATATTAATAAAATATAATTTATAAAATAATATAATATATATATAATATATAATAATAATAATTAAATAATATAATAATAATAAATAATAATTAATAATTAGTAATATAAATATTAAATTAATAATAATAATATAATAATTAATATAATGTTAATAATAATAATAATTATGAGAAGAGACCCTAATATATATTAATCATTAGTATGTAAAAATCTGAGTATTATCTTACTGCATTATATTACGTGTAATTTAAACATACAGCATAAATTTTTTTCGTACTTAGAGCCCTAATAAATAAAATTTAATTTATAAAGTTTTAGGAATATTTTTTTATTATATAATTAATTTGTCATACATTTAAAATTTTCCATCCAAAGTTAAAATCTTTAAAATAAAAATTAAGGTGTTTTTGTACTAAAATGTACATATGTAGGGTATATATATGATATTTATAGGAAACTTTAATGATATGACTGAGAAATATATTAATATTTATTGTGTGTACTAGAATATATTTCTTCCAAATTATCTTTGTTCTCATATATATAGCATTTTTCTATCTGTTTTGGAATGATGATTATGGGTTTTCTCTATCTACACACACTAGTCTATGAGTGTATAGTCATTAATCAATTAAACATAGAATTTAATCCCTCACCTCCTCGTTCGTGAGGTATTCAACTTATCATTTAATATTATAGTATATATTGACAAATATATATATATTGTATATATCAAATGAGCTTTGATTTACTGATTATATTATCTATTTATTAATCATTCTTGTCTTATAATTATTGTTTTAATCTCAGAATCATAATTAAGATAATTTTTTATTTGTTTATAAAATATAATTAATATAATGGACTATAGTATAGTGAGCCACAGGATCACTCATTTATCCGTCCTATTTTAGTGATGAATTTACTAGTTTTATTAATTCTCTTATATTTACTAATAATCTTGATTTAATATATTACATTTCATTTACGTAATATACTCATATGTTTTGACAGATATATATTATAATATATTATATATATAGTATGGTATGATAACTATATATTAGATAGTAAATATGTCACATAGTTCTCATTCATTACTGATGGTTATCTATTTCAGCCGTTTCTTTCTTAAATTTTTATAAATACTATATATATATTCAACTGTATATATATAATATATATAGTTGAGTAGAGTGAGTGTGTGTGAATTCAATATCTTAAAAATCAGGTTATCTAAATAAAATGACACATACTCATATAGTAGTTCTTATTATTATAAAGAACTATAATTAATATAATATATTATATAAAACGTTTAGTTTACTATAATTTATTAATAAAAATTAATTATATTTTTAGTATTAGATACATTTTAGATATGTTCGTTAGTATTATATATAAAATATATATATATAAATATATTAGTACTAGTTGCCAGGGGTCACTCAATCGCCCTGATCACGTCTCTTTATGGCATGATAATAAAGTTATCGTTATGCACTTAAACTGCTCACGTTCATTATTACTCGTTACTATATATTTTGGCGACAGATATTTGCCTCACGGTAATATAGGTTTAGGTGAAGAGTACATCTTATTATAGGTTGCCTTAGATTTTAAATAATTATAACTAAAATAATAATAAACTACTACTTATTTTATCATTATTATCATGATAATGATATATGTATAGACATAAACTTTACTCGATATGATACTCTTAAAGGTAAAATACACATAAACTATCAGTGAATAAAATAATGCTTTGTTTACTCTATAATATAAATAGCTTTTTGCTCACTTCTCACTAAAGTAGTAGTTTACTAGCTTTAATTAATAACATAAAGATTATATATATTAAATATGCAGTTGTTTTATAGTACTCTATATAGTGTCTAGAGCCTAAGTTACTAATATTATATATATTAATATTATTATATTATATATATATATATATATATGATATATATATATATATATATCTATTATTAATTATATATATATATAGTAATTAATATAATTATATATAATTATATATATATATATATATATATAGTATAATGTAGTATATATATATATATATATATTAAATATTATCACTATATTATTATATTATATATATATATATAATATATAATATATATATATATATATATATAATATATATATATAATATTTTAATATATATAATATATATATATTAATAATTTATATATAATCTATTTATCCTTAGTTGTGTGCTGACTTATTGTGAGGGTAGGCAGAGTACGGTACAACGTATATATATATTATCTCATACTACTATATATATATTATATGATACTACCTATACAGTGACCCAAAAATATTTAAAATATTCAATACATATATAATATATTATATATATAGTTATATATATATATATATTATATATAATATTATAAAATATATTATAATTAATATATATATATATACTATTTAATATTTATATATATATATAGTAATTATATTATATATTATTAATATATTATATATCTATATTATATTATATATTTATATATTATATAGATATATATATATTATATAATATATATATATATTAATAATATATATATAATTAATACTATATATTAATAAATCCTAGTTTCGATAGAGCTCTGTCTATTAAGCCGCCACGTTTAGAATTTTTACAACTCGATTCGCCTTATTTTTTAATATAATATAGCGATTCAGTTTTTTAAACTTTTTACTTCTCTGAGTTACAAAAAATTATATAATTTTCTCGTTTCTTAAAGGCTAGGCAAGCTGCTGTATTTATGTACCTGTCTCGACTCTTAGTTAACAGTTTTTTA
>JABUQX010007556.1:0-17500 GCA_015478945.1 Trachelipus rathkii | reverse complement strand
TTAGTAGGAGTGTAGAAATTGTGTAGAAGCTACAAGTTTAAAAATATTAGAAATTGTAAAGTATTTAACAAAATATGAAAGATTATTAGCAGAAAATGGGAAACAGTTAAAAAAAATGATAGATCAAGTGCAAGAAAGGTTGAGTTTTTTTAAGGAAAAAATATTGATGACTTCTAGACAAGTCTGCGGTGTGAAAAATGTTGGTGGAAATGTAAAATAAAAGGTAGCAAAAGGTGGAGTGATGAATTGAATATTTTATTAAAAGAAAGAACGTATTTGCAGGATGTTTAGCTATTAATAACTAGGGACCAAGGGAGAATACAAAAGGGAACTAAATTAAGTTATAAAAAAGGGAAAGTTGCAAGAAGATGGATTGAAGAAAGGATGAGAAGAAAGATAGTTGCAATTTATTTCGAGAGAGTAAACTATTTTGGAAGGAGATAATAAACAAGGCTAGAAATAAAAGGGAAGAGGTACTTACTGGTGAAAAGACTTTAATTGGGAATTTTGCTCAGGATGATGAGGAAATCGAGGAAACATTGAAAGAACAAGTTAAAGAATTACTAAACGCTGGAAGAGTGGAAGGGAAGAATAAAGACAATAAGTTAAAATACGTGAGAATATTACGAAGGAAGAAATTAGGAGTAAAAATGTGGGAAATAGTACAAAGAATAAAATCATAAATGTTTTGATGAAAATAAAAGGAATGAAAGGATTCTGATTTGGATAACATATAAGTTGATATGTTAATAAAGGATATAATAGTGTCGCAGAATGGATGATGAGATTATTCAATACATGCAAGGAAAGATGAGAAGCATCACAAAATTAGCAAGAATTCTGACTTGATCCAAAATTTATAAAGGGTAAAGACCATAAAAATTGGTGCTGTATTTACAGAGGAATAAGTTTATTGAGTATGGTAGTCAAAATTTATGGACGAGTAATAATAGAAAAGGTGAATAGTATTAAACATAAACAGATTGGAGAAGAACAATGTGGTTTTTTGAGGGTCAAGGATGTTTGGAACATGTGCTTACCTTGAAACTGTTGGCAGGGAAATCAGCATAGAAGAAAGACAGTTTTATATGCTTCCTTGTTTTGACAAAGGCATACGACCAAGTTGAAAAGAGAAATAAACACAAACATACTAGCGGATGAAACAATTAAATAACTAAACTAAATATACATCATAACAGCCCTAAATTGCACATAACCTGTCTCACAAATCTAAGGATGTAAACCACATCTCCATTCTTTTGTCTTGCATTCATATAAATTCTTTTAAATGGTTAGATCATTGCCATAATAACTAAATTCATCAACAAAAAACATTATTTTCAATAGGATCTGAAGTACATGCAATCCATCCTCATAAGGGATGAGCATGATGCTTAATATATATTGGAGGATGAAGGTGAGGCATGTGAAAACCAAAAAACAATGGATCGGAGTATCCGATAAGGCCTTTTAATTTGACCATTACTTTTCCAAAAAAGCAAAAGCGCTTGCGGTTTTCGATAGAATTTTAACTTAATCTGAGGAGGCTTGTTTAATACCTAACATGACAAATGATTTGATCTGACCGACATAAAGACCAACAAGGGAGACATAAGAATCTGGTCCAGTATAAGGCATGCCCTCATTTAGAGATGGTAAAAGAGTTAGTTTTAAGGAGAACAGTTAAACACAGCCTGACCTTTGTTGATACTTGATCATCAGTTTTGATAACAGGTCTGTGAAGAACCAAATATAATTTTTTATACTCAGAGGGAGACACTGAACTCTTCAATAATACATCAGCTAATTGTTGCTGAAGGACATCATCATAGGCCTTTACTTAAACTACTTTCCAAATTTTATGAACTCTATTAAGACTGCAAACAGAAGCAATGTTATAGTTTGATTGGCAACACAGGAATTTTCTTCAATGCCATGGAAGATCTATATAGAGGTATTTTGCCGTCTTTTAAACTCTATACCCCTTTGAATTTTTCAATCGTTTCAAATCATCTCAGATTATTTATTATTCATACCTTTCTATACCTAAGAGGATCTAATTGTGAACATGTTTTCTTAATTCCCTTGCCTACCTCTCAGAAATTATTAGTATCGCTGCTTTAAAGGATTAAAATATAAAATTACAGGGTTTTAAGACAAAAATAGATAAAGTATGTTAAACTGCAATATGATTTTGAGTTGAGATTTCGATTTGAATCATGATTATGAGTTTTGAACAACTTGATGATGGCTTTGAAACTATTATTTGATTATGTATATAAATACTTAGTAATATTTCAAATGGCAATAAAATTAGAACATCTCTTACTTAAAAGAACCATCATTACATTTACATCAATTCTAATTGAGGAAATACTCTCATTAAATCAAGTCGCCAAATTAAGGGCATCCAAATCGAAAAAATGAGTTATTAGACTCGTTATAGCCAGAATCAGCTAATTTGAAAAGATTATTTCATCAAAATAAATTAGGCTGATCTACGAACTGTAATCTTCGTACACTTAAATTTAACGATCTCATCACCAAAAGAGGAAGGGTGAAACAAGACTTGTCCATATATACCAATGTCAAGAACAGTCTCTTTCAAAGTGCGGGTGCTAAAACCTAAATAAGTTTTTATATCGTATTGAGGGCTTTGATGATTCTCTACAGAATATATGAAGTTCTGTCAGCACTTTTTGAAGTTAGGACCCTCTGATGAGCCACAGTCGACCTAGCATCGACACTGAAGCCGAAAACTTTAACCCTACAACCTTATAGGTAGTTGATGGCACAAATATAAATTTGTTTGTGGTTACTAAACTAAAGACCATACATTTCGTCTGAGGGTGGAACTTCTTCCTTTGCTATAAACAGGAGCTGTATATGATTCTTTTATTGGCAAATTGGCAACTAAAAAGAAATTGCTCTCAAGTCCAGAGACACTGATCTGCAGTATGTTTAGTACTTAACCAATGGGCATAGATTTATTTGTCAATTACAACCTTTTAATTTCTTAAATCAATAGTGTTGATCAACATTGCAATTGGGGCATACATGACCTGGGCTCATGAACAAACTTACATATCTCTAACCTTTATTTTAGAGTGGTAAGATCAATACCATGATGAAGCGCATTTCCACTAACTTCATTAGTATGAGTTTTGAAATTTTGCAAAGCAGAATGGGAATCAGGCCATTATGATTTTAAGGACTCATCCGTCCTTTGATTTTCATTATTTTTAAATTTTAAAATAAGTTTTATCCGAAGTATTAAATATTTTTTAAATTTGAATATAAGTATTATGGGGAGGACTTGATTAAATTTCTGATTTTATTATAGATTTGACGTCTTTGAACAATATTTTTGAATAACTTCATTCTAACTATCGAATATTTGACTTCAATCAGGTAATTTGGATCTCAACTTTGGCGAGAATTCTTGGATACCACATTAGGCTAAATTTTATATTAAAACTAATCGTGGCTAAGTACTACTAATCAGTAGCCTCCTCAAGATATTTGAGGTAATAACTTTCAAGTTCATATATTAATGTCCTGTTCTCATTTAAAGTAAACCCTTCAGAAGATTTAGTTGCGGTTGTTTTATAAGATATGATTTTATTAATGATTTCATCATGAATGGAATTTTTTCGTTCTAACAAACTGCTTTATCTAGAAGTTCAACGAGCTTTTATTATAATTATTATCACTAATAGAAAGATTCTGAATTAGGGAGTACGCATATCCGTTTAATTTATTTTTTAAGCAATGAAGTTTAATGGATTCACTTAAATTTTTTTGTAAATCTAAGGAGCTCTTAAATTTTGAAATGAAGGTTTTATAAGCACACTTATCAGTTTCATTGCCCTCAAAAGAAACCACAATCTATAGCTCTAAGAACAAATTCACTTAGATGAGAGCAAGTATTTTTTTGAGGGGGTGAATTTTGTTTCCCTTTAATTTTAAATTCACTATTTTGATTTAATCGAGCATTGGTACTAAATCTGACTACACAACTCCTTAATTATGAAACTCAGGAATGAGGGAGCCAACCTCATTATCATTATATATTTTTATTTATTGTGTTTATCCTTTCTGTTAATCATTTTTAACAAGGACCTCTACTTTGCTCTATGGATCCTTTACATTAAACTGCATCTTCTTATCTTATATATCTATAGGCCTTCCTCTCTACGTTCGACACAGATAATATTAACTTGTGCCTCTGAGAGATGAAATGGCTTGAACTATAGCTTAGATTTTTTATTAACTCTATCATGCAGGGCTTGTATCATCTGGGGTCAGACATTTCGCTTGAAACATTTGGCCATTAGAATGGACGCCAAGGGACTAGATGACCTTGAAGAAGATGAAATAATGAAAGATAGCCTACACCAGGCCAAAATTATTTTGAATTGAATTTTGAAAGGATTATTAGGACCAAAATTTAAAATTTGAGTGGAAATGATCCTAGGCCTTATAATTGCCTAGACTCATTGGAAAAATGATTTTTTTGAGGAAACACTGAGTATGGCCTACGCACCAGGACACAAATTATTTGATTTTGATTTTGAAAGGTTTATTAAGACCCCACACAGCACAAAAAAAACACACATCAAATTTTTCTACCGTTGAAATGACCAGCCTAGGCTAGCCTAAGTTGAGCTTGTGAATCTTTTAGAATCACTGTAATGACAGGGTTAGCAATATGCATGTTATCTCAACCTTCATACCAAATTTTGAACTAAATACACCGTAGGACTAACTAAAATTAGGACAAAAACACCAATAGGCTAGTCTCGTTAGGCCCACGTGGCTTCTACCGTCGTCTTTCATTTTCTTAATGTTCACTAATAAACCTTAATTAAATGTTGACATAATAGCCCCTACACAAAATATCGAAGATGCATAAGTCTTCGGAGATGTTTGAATTGTAATTGCAATAATTAGGCAGCGAGAGGAATTATTTCAGAGAACTTGCAACACCTCCGTTCGTTAACGACCAATATAGTGAATTACACCAATTGACGAAAATTACTAAAGCAGATTTAAATGGTACGATTACCAAAAAAATCTTTTGAAAGATAAAGGTTTTTAAAAAGTTCATATAATACAATTGTGAATTCCTGAATTAGCCTTGACCTGATTTGTTGATTTCAAATTTTTTTGCTCTTTGAATAATATCATCTAGATATTCCATAGATAACTCTGCCTTTGGTTTTAGAAATCTATCACTTTAAAATATTAGTTAGGGTAAATTGATTGGTGAGAAGGTAAAGAGATTAGAGATAGGTCAATTGATGAAAATATTTGAAAAAGAAATGAAGAAATTTACTTCTATACAACATATTACATTTTATTATTAACTTTTGATTACATTCACAACACCGACTTAATGTACCCGCTTTTGAATTAGAAAAGTGAGGTCCAAAACCAATTTGTCGCAAGACATTGTGATCATAACTATGTTGTGATTTTTTAGTGAAATTTAGTGAAAAATGGATCACCACATGTAGACAAAAAATATAAATTCCGCTTAAAAACAATAATAAAAAATATTGTATATAGCAAATAGTTTTTATAGTTGAATAAAATTACCATATCCTAAAACTAATACTTAAAATAAACAGAAAGGGCAAGAAAAGTATGTGGAAGTACTATTGATAGTTTCTATGAATATTATGTGGAAGCATATTTAAGAGGTTTTTATTCCTTACACTACATACTATTTAATAAAACAAAATAATAGCGATATATATGTCCAAAATATAATTAGTTTTTATATATACAGTTCATAGCAAAATCAAAGTTTGCCAAAACTTACTTTATTTAAGCCTTAAGATAAATTTTTAATAAAAAATGATTCGTTGGCTATATTTTAGAGATTTTGGAGAAATATTAGCGTTATTAGAAAAAAATACCTGACTACCCTGGTAAATTTTGATGTTTTTCGAAGTGCTAAAATGTTAAATGCCTTTTAAATGGCTGTAGGCTATAGCCTAGCTTTCTATTTTTTTTTTTTTTCTTTTCTTAAAAGGAAAATTTTGAGTTAAGCTTTTCGTAGAAAAGATTATATAAAATAAACTTCCAGATAATATTGCGTAAAACTTAGTAGAAAACACTTAAAAACTAAAATATTTGTTTTTAAATTTATTTTTAATTTTATTTTTATTTATTTATCCTACCTTAGGATATATCTTAGATAGTAAAGACTATAATCTATATCGTGCAAAATTATGAGAATACCTTTAGGGTGTTGTAAAATTTATTTAGCATGCTAACTTACCTTAAAAGTTTTGACTTAATTTTCAAAAATAATATATTAAAATGATTCTTACCATAAACTGGTGGGTTTTGATATAAAATGGTATTTGTGAAGGTATTCCTATTCTCTTGAAACCATAAAGTCAAAATCTAGTCCTGCTGGAATGTATTAAACATAGCCTAATTATTTTATGTACAATAAATAGGCTATATCAAAAACTTAAAAGTTTTAAGCACTTATGCACCTTAGGGGTCAAAATATTTTTGGTAATTGTTTACATTAAGGGTACCTATGATTTTAGCCTCTCTTGCTGCTGTAATTACAAATGAAGGAATAAACAGCAGTTTGTACAACAATTAATATCATGATTTGTTGGTAGCCGAGAAATTGCAGAAATGGACCTTTCTGTTTTACGCTTGGGTCAGTTTTGAATTTTTTTTTGTTTTTTTTTAATATCATTTCCTAACAAGATAGTAAAACAATCAATAAGTGTAACGGAACATGATTCAAACTATATAGGACCTTTTAGTTTTACGACTCCGTTCAATTTTATTTTTATTTATTTTTTTTTAACTAAAGGAAACCCCAAGGGAAACAGCAAAGATGGCAGAGTCCGGGTTTCTTTCGGCTTCGGAACGGCAGGTTTAGAAAAAACGCTTACAAAGGGTTCGCTATTTTATTTTTGCTAATGTCATTATTTTTTAAAAAAATGTTTGCATTTTATTAAATTTTTTTTATCACTTTTTGATGTAATCTATTAAATTGGAAGTAACTTTACGTATATTTTTTATTTGTATTAAATATATATTTGTTAAAAATTATTTTAATGAATAAAATTCATATTTTAATTACATTTTATAAATAATGCATTAATAATTTAAGATAAGACTTTAGATATTTGTTTTGGTGTGAAGTTTAGAAAGTATCTGAAATTTCTTTTTAATATTTTTTCTTCATGTTGGTTTTGTTTCCTCCACCTTGAATTCAACAAATAGCTACCAAGTAAATTTCTAGCTGTTCCACATTCATTTTTATGTTGCATTGTTCGCCTGAACTAATGATTTCAATCTTCTGTGTATAGCTCATCCCAGGGTTCGACACAAGTTTGGAATGGTTAACAGGATTGTCGATATTTCATTTTTGGAATCTTGGTTCATATATCCTGTATGTCTGCAGCCCACGAGTCGCGATATTATTAGTTATTCTGCTCGAGTATGATTCTTCCATTCTTCTTAGGTAGAACTTTTAATTAATTTAAAATAAAAAAAATATTCAGAGTAAATTGAATTCACAAAATATCACAAAATTATATAAAAAAAATCAAAATGTTTAAACTTTCTCAATAAAATATTACATTATGTTTACTCGATTAGAATATTGAGGTGGGGTTATTTACGAACCGCGACTATTCCCCCTTCCGGGGGGGTCTTCCGGAACCCCCGCTCTTTGCTACTATTGGCTATCTCAGGTTCCTCACGCCACGTCCCCTACGGGTATGAAAAAATCCCCCCCTCTGTCCTCCCGTCGGCTCGAGCCCCCCTATTTTTTATTTTTTTACATATTTGTAATAAGCTTTATACCTGATTCCAAAATATGTAGCGTCAATTGCGGGGTTGACGTTGTGCCGCCTTTAGGCAATAACTTGCGTCTCCCGCTCTCCCCTAATTGCACTCTTTGGAACTTCTTTTTTTTTTTATTGAAAATCAGGCGCCTATGGTCGGTCATAAGCACACAAAAAATAAAGTAATTCTAATAATATGTTTATTTAAAGTTTGAATAACGCCGAGTCACCCCGACTTGGAGGGGTGAAGCCGACCACCATTGTGGGGTGACCCGGACCATCTGTTTAAATATCGTCTTTTACCGGTATAAATCATTTTATATTAATTCTTTGACATTCTGAGAGGTTGAATAGATAAAATTTCGTATAGTAATAAAAATGTCAAATTAATGATAAAATAAAACATAAGAATAAAAATTAAGGTGGTCCGATGTCACCCCCTCTCCGGCTCGAAAAAATATTTGACCACTTTTTTTGAAGATGTTTTATTTTAAAAATTTACATTTTTAAAAAATTCTCACTTAATATAAGTAACTTTTATATACTTTAAATAATTATATTTTAATAAAAATGTCAATGATAATATGTTAAAATACGAAAAACAATGGTGGTCTGAGTCCAACGCCCTCCATCAATTTTTATGGCGGGGGTGAATCGGACCAGGTTAGGCCCCGTTAATTTTGCCACTAATACTGTTTGGATCAAAAAATTTACTTTGCCAGTTTAAGGCGTGTCTCCCAGTATCCATTGAAAAATAATCTGATTGTATCCACAATTTTCCATTTTATAACGAAGATTTTTTAAAAAACACAATTTTTTCACCTTTTCCTAATCTTAACGCATTTTTCAAACGTGAAATTTCTAACATTTTTAAAATATAAAAACTTTCTAGATTTAAAGACAATGATCTTAAATAAAAGACTTGTAGTACTACCACTTGGCTATTAAATGAGCGAATTTTTCATTTTTAATATTTTTTATTATTTAGATAGTGTCTCTTTAATAATTAATATATGTGTAGCCAAGTAACCCTCCTCAAATATGGTTTTGTCTGTAAGTAGTTCGTACTTTTTCGAGATATTTCATTTGATTTTTTTTTACAATTTTTGTAATAATTTATACACTGATTCCAAATAATGTAATTAGGTTTTTCTGTAAGTGTCATACTTTTCGAGATATTTCATTTTAAAACAATTTAACATTAATAATGTGATTTTTTAAAAAATATTATTAAAAAATTTTGAACTTCTTGAATTCATGTCTGTTTTACAACTTTAAATACGATAGTTAGAGTTTAGCAATTATTAAAAAAAAAAAAAAAAAAAAAAACTTTCAAACTCGACCCAACGTGAAACAGAAAAGGGCACAAGCCTCGCAAATTATTAAATTTATAGTAATCCACTAACCTAGCCTTCTTGTAGTTTAATAATTGGAAGCTACGCTGTTAGTATAAAAAATAAAAGTAAAAGTAAGGCAGAAGGCCTTCAACAGTGAATTTTATAAAAATCACAGCATATATGTTGGATATATTTTTTGAATTTCTTACGCTTTTTATAGGTCCCTATTTCGTAATGTTTTATAAGATAGAGTTCAAGGTCAGGTCGACTATAAGAAAAGCTTATGGAATTTTTCTAAAAATTTGAGAGGCTGTAACTTTTTTTCCCTAAAGGCATGTCTTTTCTATTTTTTTTTATTCTTCACTATAGGCTAGTTTTTGTATATAGTCACTGTGCATTTTTTACCTAACTGATAGTAGTGTGTGTCACGTTTAACGAACTTTTGTGAACTGAAGTCAATGTGACATTCAATAAACTTTAAATCAGTGTTGCTGCATAAATTTTTTTTTAGCATTGCGTCACTTATGTATAGGTACAATTCGGTTTAGGACCCAATAACATTGTTATGAGGTTTTGTTAAGACATTAACTGCATTTTGGGGGGGGGGAGGCGGGGGGGGGGGCGGGGGGGGGAAGCCACATGGGCCTGCCGAGACTGTCCCAGTAAACCCCATAACCAAACCATGCTCATGCAAACCACAAAAGCACCCCTAGGCTTCTCACCATTGCTGTAAACTAAGGAAATCCACCAATTAGCTTAGTCAAAAATACAATGATTATAATATCATATGTATACCCAAACCATCCACATTGCATTAGATTAACTAAGTTATGGTCACACATGCAGTCTAGCATTAATAACTACTGTAACTAAAACCCGCAAAACTTTGCTTGTCTAAATATATTATATGATACCAACCCCATCATCATACTGGACCTTAAAAATTTCTTAAAAGATGAAAATAAGCACTATCAATCACCCTATTTTGGCAGATAAATCCCAAATTTAACAACCCTATTACTGAATGAATGCTTTTCTTATATCAAGATGGCTGCTTTCGTCTTCAATTTTATCTTATTATTGCCCCTGGTCACTGTCCATCCTCTAATCATGAGAAAATTAGTTGGTCTCTTGTGATTATTTCAATAGATGTAAATATTTTGTAACTTGTATCATGTCCCCTTCAGAGAAATCGCCTTCTACAAGCAAAATTCCTAATCCTTCATCCTCTCCTCATACCTCTTGCGATCAAACCCAGAATACAACGTTGTTGGCTTGTTAGACTGCTGCCTTAAAATATCAAAGTCTTTCTTTACATAAGGGGCCCAAACTTGTGCGACAAATGCTAATGCACGAATGCCTAACATATGCATATACACGAGTTTTACTTAATAACTTCCCTTGTACATTCTTATTCTTGTGCGTACTATTATGCCAGCAATCTTATAGCTATCTATTTCTAGCTTCCAAACACTGAACTTAGATACTTTCGTTTGCGCTTATAATCACCAACCTAAATCTTCTTCTTTGGTCCACAGACTAAAGCCAATTCCCATTCATTTCGTATGTTAAAAATCTTTTATTTGAATAACCTAGATGGAAAGAACTTACAACTTTTTCTATATAAAATTCATTTGAAATATCCTGGACCAACCAAAGAAAATTGTATTCATGATCATATTTCTTTATACTATCCTTCATTATTCCTAACTGTGGTGGCACCTTTGGTATCATCTGCAAACTTAGAAACCTTGATTTAAGTCTCCTGGTCTATCCATTTTATATATATGGAGGAAACAGATCAGTGGCCCCATCACTAACCCTGTGGACACCACTTTCATATTTGCCATGAGATTATTGAATGCCATTTAGTTGTACACACTTGTTTTCTATTTTGCGCAACCACTCTAATCCAACCACATTGTACCACTCCACCATTACCACATTGCAAATAACTTCTTCATCCAGGCCTTTATGTGGGACCTTATCAAAAAGCTTTGTAAAGTCAAAAATATACAATAGTCTCAACTGCACGATTCTCCTCGGTCAATTTGCAGTCCGTGATGTATTCCATTTAAATTTCTAAAGAAGGTTTTGTCTGAACATGGACCTTACCCCTTTCTCTTGAAACTCTTTTAGTCTTCCTAAAATTTCCTTTTCATATCTTCTCAAAAATTTCTTCCCTGATTTTCTTATTTCAGCACATTTTCCAGAACTTTCTACAACCAGCAGTATATGTTAAAGACTAGACCGCCCCTTAAGAGTTTTTCAAAACTCTTCCTTTTTTTTTTTCGTTTTTTTTTTACAGTTGTCACCACCACTCTATGGTACACGTAGCCCCTATTCAAGGAGGGTGTGTTTCACGCCTCATTAAGTCAACAACGAAAGCAAATGACGCAGATGGCAACAGAACGCAGTCTATTGAAGTGGGGAGAATTAAATTCGACAGATAGAAACACGGAGAGTGGAAGAGAATGTCCACAGAACAGAATGTGGCAGGAAAGAAGGAGAGCACGCGCAGCGAACTAGCTGGGAGTTAGATACTCAACACAAAACTCAATGTGCAGATCACAGGACCCCTAGTTTCACGACGGCGACGCAAATGAGTACGCGATATGATTAAGCTCCCTCGAAAGCACCTGCGCTGCGGGACCTTATAGAAAAAAGAGATAAAGCACCAACATCGCGCCGCAAAGATAGAGGTCAAGTGAACTGGAAGTACAGAAACAAGTTTTATAAGCTTCTCTGGCCTTGACTCGACCCTTGTCCAAAAGCCGGATGTGAACCCAGGAGCCCCCCCAGATATGAGAGCATACCTTCATGGAAGTACGAATGAGGCCCTTGTATATAGCTGGAGTAACTGAGAAGAGGAAAAAAAGTCTCGCAGCTAAAGAACTCCCAGTTTCTTTGAGGGCCGCCCTAGCAACCGTTCCATGTGATGGAGGGTTTCCAAAAACATTTTTTGTTTATGTTAAGGCCAAAGTGTTCCTATATTGTCGACAGGAAGACGGAGAGAAACCGTCCGAAAGAGATGAGGAAGTGAAGGTTTCTTAGAGGCGGAGATTGTAGAAGTTTTGAGTTTTTAGAAGAATTGACATTTCACAAGGTTCAGACGACCCACCCAGGAGATTCTCTATCCAGTTATCAGCCTTGAGAATTAGAATCGGGAAAAGATTATTTAAGACGAAGAAGCGCAATTCTAGAATCAAAGAAGGAGCAGAACTCTGAATCGAGATGAAGAATGGACAGGGTCGCACGTATCGAGCAGATAAGACTGAATAGAGTTTAGCATGTTGCAGGTGGGAAGGAATCATTAATTGAGAAGGTAGGAATAATATAGCGAGATATAGACAGCCGAACCCCTGAGAACACACTCATTGAACAAAACAGCGAAGAAGAAGTCGCCCCATCACAACAACAGCCGATTATTGAGCGATTTGAAAGAAAAAACTAGACATTAGTAAGCAAGAGAAGGAGGAAAAACCAAAGAGGGAGCTTGAGAGAGCGAGTGACCGCGTGCCCCAGTACCCGGTTCCAACTGCGTTTGGATAGTCACAGCGCCACCACGGGCAAAGTTCTCCCCGTAGTTCTACAGGCCGGGAAAACCATGTAAATCTGGTAAGTAGGAATAGTATATCGCCAGTACGACCTCAGAGCGCCGAAAGCCGTTACTTGCGATCGGAAAGAAGTGATCAGATTCAGATGCTTCTTCAAGAAATGAGATTTGAGGAGAGTTTCAAAGATCTTAAAGAGAATACAAGTAAGAGCTAAGGTGGAAGGATCACAGCGGCTTCCTTTTTTTCGGAATAGGTTGAGAATGTGCGTGCTTCCAAACTGAGGGAAATGGTTAGTATTGAGACATAGAGAATATAGTTTGAACGAGGGGCGGCATACGCACGGAAGCACACTCCTCAAAACTTCGGAGGAATGCCATCCGGGCCAACCGGCTTCCTAAACGTTCGTAGATATTCAGGAGCCCATGCACGGCGATCAATGCTAACCACAGCAAGGCATAGGACACCTGAGAGGAGAGGAGAGGATGCAGGGGAATGCCAGAAACTTCCAGGGTTGAGTTAGAGGAAAAACAGGAGGGCGAAGAGATTGCCTTTTCAGTTGGAGAATTACCAACAGAACCCCATCAGAGGAAATAAGAGGAGGAAAGACAGAGTTACACCGAAGTTGTTAGAGATGTTTTGGCAGGAGGCCAAGAAAGATTGTTCAGTAGGAGAACCAAGGAGGTTTAGCGCACTTTGTTGATGAAAGCCCGCTTTGTACTCGTCGAAGAAGTAATCCCTGCAACGATTACTAGCTGAAGAAAATTAGCAAGGGTGATAAGGAGAATGAGAAATTTTCCACTCCCGATACGCACTTGTCTCTAGGCCTGAAATGCCATGAGGAGAACCAACCGATTCGAAACCATGGATTATGAGAGGAGAAAGATAGTCAAAGAAGGAAACCTGTCATCCCTTTCAAACGATTTACAGCTCCCACCTATCGGCAGAAGTCGAAGCGTCACGCAGAGACAAGCAGTCATTCCATTATAGTTAAGCGTAGAAGCAACGCAAAGGCCCCCAATCAGCCCGAATCAACAGTGCCCGGTACACCCCTAGGCAGGATGGAGCTGTTGGAGAAAAGTTATTAAAATTTAAAGATTTAAGTCATCAGATTTACCAATAGGAGCGAAGGGGTGTATTTATAGAGAGAGAAAGTCTAGTGGTGAAACATAGGTTCAAGTGTTGTTTCAAGAATTGACTTGGATGATCCGGAATGTGTTGTGGTTCTTTCATTAGTTGCATCCAGATCGTTGAGCATGCTCTAAATGATTCGGCCTCCTCCCCGAGATAAAACAGTATGAGAGGATCCCAAACCATTCAGTTTGTGTACATTGAAATTCCCCAAATAGAGGACCTCCAGTTTTTTGATTGAGAAGATATAACAGTGTCTCGTGAGGAAGTAGTAAGATTCTCAAAGAAGCAGAAGTGGAAAATTTGTTTGTTGGAGAACAGTAGCAGAAGCACAAGATTATGTGTAGTGAAGGAAGTGAAGATCTTTAAACGCACAGACAGTCAGAAGTTAGGGAGATTCAAGAATGTCACGAGACGTGTTACAGGAAGTGTTAATGTTTATATAGGGCACAACTCCCCTTTAGACGGAAAATTATGAAAAAAGTTATAGTTAGATATATTAAATGAGTTAGAGGCTATGAATATTCTTAGCATCTAGTGCTTCAGACAGGCAAAAGGTTAGGGTATTAGGAGTATAGAGCAGGTGGTAATTCCACGGATGCACAGAGTTAGAGAAGAAGCGCGGAATACGTTCTGGAAAGGTCGAATGGAAGCCCGCGGCCCTGCGACAAAATCCTGCCTCAACACACGCAACACACAACCCACAAACAAAAAAAACAACAGACCCCAAATAGAAAAAGAAAAAAAACGGAAAATTTCAAATCTGGATTAAAAAATATACCATTCCATAAAAAACGAAAATGATTTAAATGCTAAAACCGTATTTACAATTATTATTACTAAAATCTACGAAAAAATCATATTTGCTAAAAAAAAAAACAGCAATTCACAACCCTGATAAATTATGACGAAGAAAAAAAAACAAATACAATATAAATTAAAAAAAAAAAACTAAATAAGTAAAATAAATTAAAAACAAATATGTAACACAACAATACGTAAGATGTTAGTGCCAAAAACCCGTTAAATACAACTAAAAAATAAATTACAACCACTAAAAAACTAAAGTTAAAAAAAGGACGAAAGGAAAAAAAGAAAAAATCATTAACTGAGATACTATCTTAAACTACCGTATTGCCAACAATTCTACACAACTAACAATGACCTACTCATAACATAACCTAAAAAAGTTTCAAAAAAACAAAAATAAAAAACAGCCTCCCAAAAATACTCACTTGTATTTTAAACTCGCATGTTCTTTAAACATAATATAAAAATATTATAGTTAAAAACAATTAAAACAGGGGAGCACTATAACCCTTTCGGCTGCTCGAGACGTCCAACGTCTAGTCGGCACCGAGTAATATGTGGATTAAGGATCGATAGCCGACTATGTGTCCGTCAGAAATCGTATTCGATTCTATACGAAGTTCCACGCCCCATGAAATAACTTTGGATTTTCTTTATTGGTTTAGAGTAATAATATACTACAATTATTCTAAAGGACCTTTCGGCAATTCTAAGGACCTGTTTGAGCATATAATCCTGGCCCAGCATTCAATACTGTTGTCATGACCACAAGACGACCATCACGCATGAAGATGTTTCAAAGCATTCGGTTTTATTTGAAACATTTGGTGCTAATTATTATTACTAGATGCTGGGTGGATTTTATTCATTGTATCCCATTATCCCCCATCCCAATGATTTTCTTCTATACTTTAAATCCATTACAATTAATTTTCATTTCCATTCCTTTTATACATGTTTCACTACCCAACCACCCAATTTTACAAAATTTCTTCAATTTTATCTTTGCTTCGTACTTCTATGCATTCCTCTTCCCAGAAAGTGATCAAACAGACTTATTATATATCTATAATAAAATATATATAAAATATATATAAATATATATATATATAAATAATAAATAATAAAATATAATAAATAATAATATAATAATAAAAATATAAATATAATATATTATATAGAAATAGGAAAACATTTAGTAAATATCATCGGAAGCAGATTAATTCTTTTAGCAAAATTATTGTACATAATATATATAAATACTACTAATACTATATATATTATAATATATAATATATAATAATATAATAATCTATATATATATATTATTATATATAATATATCTATATATATTATGTAATATATATATATATACTAAATATATATATATATATATATTATATATTATATTATATATAAATATATATATATATATATAAATATATATAATAATATATTATACAATAAAAAAAAAATAAATACAAACGCTGACCCAGCACTGACAACAGCGAGATATAAATTAAATGTGTGCGACTATTTTCTACCGTCCCGACTAGGTACGAAACGCTGACTCAGCTAGGCGCAGCCAACCAGGGTTAATGAACAAACACACTAAATGGGAAGATAACTAAAACATTATGAACACCAATCAACCCATTGGAGCTCCGGCAAAACACAACTTATCACAACACAGTCTAAACACACAACACCTTACTACCTTACTTATTAAATAGGCTCAAATCAGATACTGCTGTTTTCCAGTGCACCTGGTACCTCATCAAATTTGTTATAGATTCGCTTTTAAAAATCAAAATACATGCCTTTTGCAATGCTGCGCATTCCCCTCTTTTCAGATTCTCCATAGCTACGCCTACAGGGTGCACCAGCTTTACTCTGAGATCAATATGATCTCTAATAAAAGTTTAATATCTTTTAACGTCGCAAATTTAAATTCTGTTAATCTATTTGTTACATGTATACCAGAAACTATTAGTCTCCCAAAAATTATCTAATCTTTCCTCAGAAAACACTGAAGCAAAATAAGTCATGAAAAATGTTGACCACAACTCCTTATCTTGACAACTCACTATTTCATCAATATTGGACCAATTGTCCTATTCTTCTTTTGAATTTATTAAAGCTAAAAAAGCTTCTTTAGATTCTTATTACTATTCCATTGCTAAATTATTTCTGCCTCTCTCTTTGCCTTTCTTATTGAACTGGTTAAGTTCATTCTATTTTTCCTATAATTTCTAAAATCAGTCCTTCCCTATTACTACCTTGAATATTTTTAAAACATCTACGCTTTTCATTAACTTTTTCTCTCTTATCTCTCTTTTCCAAAAACAGGTTTTCTATTGGCCACCCTAAGGCGTGTTATCTTCTCAAAACATCGACTGAAATGATTCATTAAAAATTTGCTAAAATGTTCCCACATGATAAAACAGTTTTGGTCTTAAAACTCTTCAACCCAGTCAATTATATTAAGCATGTCTCGAAATTTGTAAAATCGCCATTCGGAAATCAAGATCTTTTCCTTATTAACTGGCATTTGTGGCCAGATATACATCATTACTAAATTAATTGATATTATGTCACTAATATTAATAAGAATTTGCTTTAAAATGGAGGTAATCATTCCAGGTATAGAAAATATTAAGTTTCTTAAATATCATTAATTTTGTAGACTGTAAATACTTCAAGTCAAGCTAAGTATCAAATAAAGTTGTAGTCATTTTACAAAATTAGGCTCAATAATTGGCTCAGTAAAAATCTGAGATTTCCTTTGTTAGTACACAAAGGAGAAGACTGATGCATAATTCTGTACTTGTCACTTTTA
>JABUQX010007555.1:77500-84424 GCA_015478945.1 Trachelipus rathkii | reverse complement strand
TAGGAGAAGATTCTGTCGCATAATAACCAGCGAAGAACTTCACTTGTCCTGACAGCTACGAAACTTCTGGTTTTTTTCTTATATATAATATATATATATATATATATGCATGGACGTAGGCATTATTTCATTTAGGGGGGGGAAAAGGTGAGTTGTGTATATATATATACATATTTTAGGATAAATGATCTTAATATATATATATATATATATATATTATGTCATATATTTATATTATATATATATATATATATATATATATATATATATGTGTAGTGTGTGTGGTGTGTGTGTGTGTGTGTGTGTGTGTGTGTGTGTGTGGTGTGTGTGTGTGTGTGTGTGGTGTGTGGTGCACAAAATATTTGATGTGATGTGTTATATCACAAGACATTTCGAAAAAAGTTACTTCGGTTTTAAAATAAATAAAATAACAAGTCTACAACAGTTGTAATTAAAAAAATTTTTGTCATGAGGTGAGTAAAAATAAAAATACCTATTTGAGAAACGTAAAGTAATATTTATGGTGGTTGGATAGTACTGAGTCCTGAGTGGTAACTAATATTAAATCTAAACTAGCATTAGACGCCTTGGATTTTCAGCGAATTTCGCAATTACATTTGTTTCAATTCGTTCATTTTTCACTTACTAATTTTTATGAATACTTATCATACAAGTCCATTAAGCCTGTCTTTTGGTTCATGCTGTTTTTAGTTCGCCAAGTCCTTAACTCTACGCAGAGTGCTGAAAAGACCTTGTCCAATGGTATGTCGATTGAGCAAGGTTGGTCACCAATTGCAAATTACATAGACAGGATTTTATGATTTGAGGAAAAAAGGGGTCGGCCTTCTTCAATAACGTTTCAGTAAGTTCCCAAGTCTTTCCAACTGTTGGCTTGATCATTTTTTTTTATCCAGCACAGGTATAGCATAAGTCAGTTATCGGTAATGATTTATTGACATCCAAGATCAATAAAACTCTGAAAGAACATTTTAAGTTTCTCACGCCAAACTGCCTACGAGAGCACTTAACATAAAGAAACGGATGCAAATGAAAATGATAAAATGCTGCTGGCACGTTGTTTTCTGAAAATTTAGTCTCTAAAGAGGATGAAAGTGAGTCAAGATAAGGCATAAGTACAGAATGCATTCAATATTCAGCAGAAGTTTCAGCAGGATGATTTGCTTAATGTTGTTGAGATTGTACTTTTTTCTAGGTGGTGCAAGTATCCTACTACGAAGACTCAGCTAGTACATAACATTGGCGATAAGTAGCAATCACAATTATTGACAGCTAGTTTTGCATTGCGGCTCTTTGACAACCTTCACAAATTCTTTGGATATTGGATCAGAGTACTGCTTAAGGTAAATATTTTATGTTTGAATAACGTTAACCACTGGTTCAACTAAAGCAAAATATTTGGTATACCGAAGAGGTAATAATGAAATTGGGGTCTTGTTGCCGAACAGAATAATAGAAAGCTGTTTTTCTCTGGTTTGTATTGGAGCTTTGCAGGAATCTTTATCAGTATTTGTAATGGAAAATAGCAATGCTATGATATATTTTGAGTCCAATGGGTTTCACAAAGTTTAGGCAAGTTAAGAATGTATTTTCTTTTTAGGTTGGAGTCCTCTGAAAAGTTTGTCTTTTTATTGGGCAATAGTATCTTCCAAATTCTGGAATAATGTTTAGGTGCATTAATGACGCAAATTCAGGCCGAATGGCTTACACAGTGAAATATAATCTTTTTTTCATATTTTTCCCCCAGTTTCTTTTGAACCCCCTATGTTCTATCCTGCCAATGCCGCGCAGTTGACGTACGCCACTAATTAATGCCATAGATTACCTCTTTCACTTATAAATTTATCAATAAAACAAAATCAAACGTTTCATCATAGTTAAAAAAATTGTTTACCCATGTTATTATTCGCCACCAGTCATTCTTTTTTCATGCATCGCAAAAACCTTAATGCTATAGATAATTGTTCGTTGCCTGTCAAATCCGCAGTTTCATCTCCGCCAATATGGAGTAGATACAACAAAATTTTGCAACCGCGACAATCATGTTTTTTTTTATGATAATTCACACAAATTAAATAAGTTCTTTTGAATCATTGGAGACGTCCAGACGGCATTTTCTGTCTCTGAACTATGTTCTTCCAATTCGCACATCACACATTTCTATTCGCAGCTTAATCGGAGGTCCTTCAAAATTCCTTCATGCATGGTCTTTAAACCTCATAAAGGTAAGTCATGGTTCCGCAAAAAATTATGGTCTTCAAATTTTTTTATATTATTTTCTTTTATTTTTCTTGCAAATTATTTGTTTTGATGTGTTGTCTGCAGCTGAATTTCAACGGGTACGCTTTCCGTGATTGATTTAACAGCTTTGGCAGCCACCAAATACAATCGAACATACTCGAGAGTTCTATGCGGAAGAATAATGTTCAGAAGAAGCCGCTGTATACGAAAGACAAACTAGTTGACTTTAAGCCAATATGAGAAAGGAAAACACATTAAATAAGTTTACGAAAATAATATAGATACGTTTACTAATACGTTATATTAGTAATTACTCTCTTCCAAATATCAATAGATTGATGTATTTTTTCAGTTTTCTACTACTAAATAAACCCTTAAAAAACGTCGTCTGGCAAACATATAGGTTCATAATTTTTTTTTGCCAAGATTTAGGGGGGGCAGTGCCCCCTGCCCCCCCTGCCTACGCCCATGTATATATATATATATATATATATATATATATATATATATAATATATTATATATATATATAGTTATATTAGTTATATATGTTTTAGTTCAATTTTAAAAGATTTTCAATAAATAAAATTATATTTTTTTAAATCATATAATAATATATATATATATATATATATAGTAAATTATATATATATATTATATATATATATATATATATATATATAATATAATATATATATATTATATATATATCTATATATATATATAATATATATATATATATATATATATATAGGTACTTTTATGATTTCGCCAACCAATAAACGAGTAGATGTAAAGTTGGTATTCCGTATTCTATTATGCAGCAAGAACTGCCCTTTAAGGCTTTTTTTTTCTAATTTAAAAGAATGACTCATAACTTGACCCCCTACTTTTTGAAAGCAAAAACCAATTTTCACATTTTTTTTTTATATCTAATTAGTAGAAAAATTCCTGCCTGAACATCATGGTGTAATTATTTTTTAAAAACTCTAAATGTTTTTTTTAGATAGGGGAATTTTATTTAGAGAGGTCTTGAACTAAAATTTTTTCCCGTCAAAATTGCAATTCCAGGTTTAGGATCAAAAAATGTTTTAAATTTAATAATTTCATAGAAAATCTAATTTTTTTTCATATTCTAAACCTCTAGCTCATTCTCCGGATTTTACTCAGTCAAATAATGGAGCCGGACCGGAGCCGGAGCAGGAGCCGACGCCCTGGTATTTTTTTTTTTCATGAATATAATTTTTTTTTTAGATCATAAAATAGCAGATGTGCTGAACAATTTTTAAATAGTACAGAATCCTTAGTCGAATCCGGATCTGGATCCGGGTCGGAGTCAGAGTCGGAGTCCAAAAGTCGAGAAGGAGCCGGAGTATGATTTTTTTTCGAAGAATATTTTTTTAGAAGATCTGCTGGAACAATTTGCACTAGTGCAGAAAACCTTATTCGATGCCTGTAGGTAATATTTTTTTGGAGCTGGAGTGAAGCCGGAGCCGGAGCAGGAAAAAAATTGCCGGAGCCGGAGCAGGAGCCGGAGCCGGAAGCCGGAACCTTTGTATAATTTTTTTTTCTAAAAAATCATACTTTTAGATGAAAATTAAATGCCCAAGAAACTGTGGACTGAACAAATTTTGGTTTAGTACTTTACCTTAGTTATATCTGGAGTAGAAAGTGAAGTCGGAGCGGCGGATGCTGGAGCAATGTTTCTGGGTATGAATTTTTTTCAAAAAATATTTTTTTAGTGGAAAATATTTAATGTCAGAAGACGTCTGAACAATTTCAAATAAGTGGCAGCAATCCTTAGTCCGTATCCGGATCCGGAGTGGGAGCCGGAGTTGAAGTGGGAGCCGAAGCAGAGCCGGTGCCGTAGCTTGATTTTTTTTTTCGAAAAACATATTATTTTAGATGATTAAATTTAATAGAAGAAGACGTGCTGACACAATTTTCAAATAGTGCAGAAACCTTAGTTGGATCCGTATCCGGAGCGGGAGCCGGATTCTTTTATATAATTTTTTTTTAAGAAAAATAGTTTAGATTGAAAAATTATGGTTTTGCCAGAGTGCTTGAACACGCTTTCCAAATAGTGTAGAATCCTTAGTCGGATCCGGATCCGGAATCGGAGCAGGAGTCGAAGTCGGAGCCAGAGTCAAATCCGGCTGCAAATAGTATACATTTTTTTCGGAAGAATATTTTTTTAGATGAAAAAATTTATTGCCAGAAGTCCTGCTAAACAATTTTCAATAGTGCAGAAACCTTATTCAGATCCGGAGCCGAAGGTGGAGTCGGAGCCGGAGCCGGAGCCGAGCCGGAGCCGAGCCGGAGCCGGAGCCGGAGCCGGAACCTGGGTAAATGAATTTTTTTCAAAAAAAATATTTTTTTTTTCAAGTTTATATACAGTTTTAATGTTAAGACGTGTTAAACAATTTTAACATAGTGCAGAAACCTTAGTCAGGCCCGGATCCGGATCCGGACTCCGGATTCGGAGACGAGGATCCTGGGTATAAATTTTTTCAAGAAATAATTTTCTTAGTTTGAAAAATTTATTGCCAGAAGATTTGCTGAAAACAATTTTTCAAAATAGTGCAGAATCCTTAATCGGATCCGATTTGGAGTCAGAGCGCGGAGCGGATTCAAAGTCGGTGATGAGTCCGGAGCCAGAGTATGATTTTTTCGAAAAATCTTTTTTTAGGTTGAAATTTTATTGATAGAAGACGTGCTGAACAATTTTCCAATAGTTCAGAACCGGAGCCGGAGCCGGAGCGAGCCGGAGCCGGATTCTGGGTATCTGAATTTTTTTTTAAGAAATATTTTTTTAGGTGGAAAAATTTATTGAAAGCGATGTGCTTGAACAATTCAAATAGTTGCAGGACCTTTGACTGGATCCGATGCCGGAGCAAGGATCCGAGTCGGGGATCAGACCGGATCTTGCTTATAAATATTTTCAAGAAATTTTTTTAGTTGAAAAATGTGTTGCCAGAAGACTTGCTGACTAATTTTCAATAGTTCAAAAACCTTAGTCGAATCCGGAATCGGAATCGAACGGAGCGGAGTTAGAGCCGGATCCTGTTTCATAAATTTTTTCAAGAAATATTTTTTAGATGAAAAAATTTATTGGCCGGAAGACGTGGTGCTGAACATGCATATAATGTGCAGAAACTTAGTTGGATGCCGGATAACCGGAAGTCGGAACGAGACGGATTCTGGTATAATATTTGTTCCTATAATTTTTTTTTTGGTGAAAGTTTATTGCCAGAAGACGTGCTAAGCAATTTTTCAAATAGTGGCAGAAACGTTAGTAAGAGATAAGAGAATCTGGAGCAGCAGCCGGTGTACCTGCAAACGTCAGGCACGGATTCTGCGACCACTAAATTTTCAAAAAATATCTTTTGTAACGTGGAAAAATTTATTGCCAGACAGTACTCGCACAATTTCTCAACAGTCAGAACACTATAATCGGAGCTTGGAAGGCCGGAGCCGGAGAGAAAATAATTATTATTTTTTCTTTTTGGGTTTGTAAAAGAAAAATATCAAAGGCTTGAATTGAATTCAATGAAAAAACAATATTTATATATATATTATATTACATAATATATTATATATATAAATAAATAATAAAAATATTCTATATTTATATATATAATATATATATATATATATTATTTTTTATTTAAATAAAATATAATATTCAATTATATAATTTTTTAAAAAATTCATTAATAATTAATATTAAAGAACATTGGGTTATAAAAGAATCAGAGGTGGGGTGAGGTAGCAGCGATGGTGTTAGAGGTAATGGCGAGAATGAAAGCAGAAAAGTGGAGGGTGCCCTCTATTATATGCCGGATGATTAAGTTTAGTGTGGCCGAATCTGAAATAGACCCCTTTGAGGGGATTAGTAAAGAGAGATTTGGCAGGTGTGTCAAAAGGAGGGGTTTGAAAAAAAACAAACGTATAATAGAGTAAGGTTATGGTTTAGAGTGGAGGATAGTTCTTGTGTAAAGTTATGTTAGCATGGTGAAGCAGCTGGGGAACAAATGCCTATACAGAGTTCAAATATTTAGGATTATGGTGGATGAAAAGGACGGCATGATGCAGAATGTAGTTATGAAAAAGTTGTGAATGGAGGAAGATGGTGGTGCAATTAATCTTGGTGGATGCAAAGGCACTAAGTCTTGAGTGTGGTAGGGTCTTACATGACGTATGCTATAACCCTGTGCTAAGTATGAGTAGTGAGACTAATGGTTCTGGAATAAGATGTACAGTAAAGTTAGATATAGAACTTCTGCTGAAGTCACGATATTTTGATGGGTTGCTCCTGGGTTAGAAGCAACACAAGATGAGATGGGCACAAGATTGCTTGATCTGCGATAAAATTTACCCATATAATAAAGACGATGAAAATTTCCCACTCGGCCCAGGAATCGAACCATCGACACCGTCCGTTTTCGACATATGCATAAGAAAAGCTCTACCACTATCTCCGACGATCGCCTAAAACCAGAACCACAGAAGCATCCTCGCGCAGCTTTTTCAAAATTTCTTGCTTCGATATCAATCTTTTGAAACTCGAATATCTTATTCAAATCCATAGACAGGGTGGTTGGACCCTGCTGGGGTTAAACACGGCATTCCTGACCTAGTTTGCTTCCCGTGTTACAGCACACAA
>JABUQX010007555.1:62500-70000 GCA_015478945.1 Trachelipus rathkii | reverse complement strand
CCCTCTAAAACGTTGATTTCCGGTGTTTTTCTGTGACTGTAGTCATTCTTTCAGAATGTTCAATTTTTCCAAATCCATGTTTTTGACTATTGCCCATTTCAACTTTCAAAATTTTTGAAAAGTGAATTCAAACTTGAAATTATGCATAGAAGGGTCATTACCTACAATATCCACATTTGCTTTTTTCGATTTTTTGAGTTTTGTGCCTCAGCGTTGTCCAATTTCCAAACCGCATTTTTTTTTGAATTTGAAAAAGACGAAAATCTTTATGGTTATTGCTACTAACCGATCTACATCCACAAATTTTCAGGGCCTGTATAAATCGGGCAAGATGCATGCTTTTTACTAAAAATTAATTTCTTTGTATATGCATAGTTTTGGATTTGTTCTTGGAAAAATTTTCAAAAAAATTTTTTTGAATTTTTAAAAATTTTCTTTGAGTATACAAAAATTATCTAAGTAAAGAAAGATCATCTTACCCGATAATACAAGCCCTGAAAATTTTTGATGTGATCGGATTGTAGAAATAAAAATATGTCAATTTTTCCTTTTCAAATTAAAAGAAATTGGGTTTGGAAATTGGACAACGCTGAGCACAAAACTCAAAAAATTGAAAAAAGCAAATGTGGATATTGTAGGTAATAGACCCTTCTATGCATATTTCAGTTTGAAGTCATTTGCAAAATTTGAAAGTTGATATGCAATAATCACAAAGATGGATTTTTGAAAAATTGAAAATTCTGAAAAGAATGACTACAGAGCCACAGAAAAACACCGGAAAACAACGTTTTAGAGGGCAAAAAAGCTACATTTTGGTGTTTACATAGTTCAAAATCGCTGAAAATTCCGATTTTATGTCCATTTTTAGGCTGGGCTGAAAACTGGGATCAGCCCAGCCAAATATGGATCCCCCCCTTAAAATAATGACTTTCTATTAAATTTTTTTTTTTTGTTTTTTAACACAATTGCAACAAGGGTATACCGCACAGATGGCAGGAGTCGGGGTCTCTCGGCTTCCGGGGAACCACGGGGTAGGACTAATTCCCCCCTCCGGGAAGGGTCTCCGGAACCCCAGCTCTTTGGTATTTGGGTGTTCGCGGGGGTTCCTCCGCCCCTCCCCTACGGGGTATGAAAACGTCCCCCCCTCCGTGTTCCCCGTCGGCTCGAGCCCCTACATTGCCGTGTAATACCTTTACAAATAAATATATATATATATATATATATAATATACATATTCTATTCTAAACATACATACGATAAAATATGATTTATTTATAAAATATGTATTTTGAATAAAATATTTATTAGTAAATATTAAATTTTATTTTTACAACTATGATAAATAAATTTTCAATTAATAATTAATAATAAATTATCATTAAAAAATTAAAATAATATTATGTTTTTGCCCCCCGCCGGCTCGAGCTCCCCCCACAAAAAATAGCCTTTTTTTTTTTTTTTTTTTTTTTTTTTTTTTTTTTTTTTTTTACATTCCGCACTATAAAATGTTGCCAGGATTCCAACAATGTATCCTTTTCCCTGTAGCCTATTGTAGTTTTTGAGATATGATTGTGGCTTTTCTAGAGGCTGGCTAATAATTTATAATTAAGCCAATTTATATTATAATTCATAATTATATTATAATTAAATTATAATTATAATTAGAATTATATATTATAGTTAAATAATTATTATTATTATTATTATTATTATTATTTATTTTAATTATTATTATTATTATTATTATTCATCTATTATTATTATTATATTAATATTATTATTATTTATTATAACACATTTAGATACAAGCAGTAAAAGAAATCTATAAAATGTATTAAATAAATGCCAAGCTAATAATTATAAAAATTAATATGCGCTAAGCTCAAAAACCTTAATATATGGTCTTTTTTTCGTGTACTAAATCTTTTTCCTTTTCGCGAACCATAAGTGCTTGCGAGATTTAAAATATTTTGCGAGATTTAAACTATTTTCTTTCTGTTTTACAACAATATTATGATATTACTACCAACCTTACAAAATTAGTGGTTGGCGAAATCACAAAGAACCTATATATATATATATATATATATATATATATATATAGATATATTGGATATATATATATATATATATATATATATATATATATATATTATATTATATATATATTATTATTATATATATTATATATATATAATATATATATAGTATATATATATATACTATATATATTAAGGACCTTAAAGTTTAACATGGGCTCTCAAAATAATTTAGTATTGGAAAGGTGGGTAATAATTTTTATCGCAAATTAAAATTAAAAAATTCGATTTTGCTATAAAAGAACTTATCTTTTTTTTATTTTTGGAGCTTCAAATTGATTTATTTTGCCAATTCATTTTTATTTAATTTTTTTTAGTTTATATTCTATATATATATTATATATATATATTTATATATATTATATACTATATATATATATATATATATATATATATATTACTATATAGTATATATATATTATATATAATTATTAATATATATCATATATATATATAGATGGTCAGATTTTTTTTAATGCTCACAGTATGTAGCTAGAGAACGGCAGGTCCTATAGTAAAACAAATTATCATATTTGGAATTAGCCGAAAATTCTAAGGATGCAGAATTTACTTTTTTTTTTTTTTTTTTTTTTTGAAGTTATTTTTTTTTTTTTAAACTAAGGAATACCATAGGGTAAACCGCAAGATGGCAGGACGTCGGGGTCTCTCGCGCCCGATACGGCGGTGGATGAGCGACGGGGGGGACAATCCCCCCTCCGGGCATGGTTCTCCGGAACCGCCCGCTTTTGGTCTTTTGGGTGTCGCGGGGGTTCCTCCGACCTTCCCCTCCGGGGTATGAAACATCCCCCCCTCTGCCCTCGTCGCGCTCGAGCCCTGCCTAAAAAAGAACTTAAAATTTTCCAAAAAAAAACAAAACTATTTCACCAAATTTAGGGGGCTCGAGCCGACGGGGGACAGAGTTGGGGACGTTTCAGTACCATCCCCGGAGCGGGATGCGTCGGAGGGCCCGCCGCCGACACCTCAAAGAACTCCAGAGCGGGGGTTTCCGGAGACCATCCCCGAGGGGGGATTTAGTCCCCCCGTTCGTCCACCGGAGGCCGAAGAGCCTCGACTCCTGCCATCTTGCGGTTTACCCTAGGGTTTCCCCTTTAGTTAAAAAAAAAAAAAAAAAAAAAAGTTAATTCCCATCCTTAGAATTTCCGGCTGATTCCAAATATATAATTTGTTTTTACTGTAGGACCTGCCGTTCTCTAGCTACATACTGTTGAGCATTAAAAAAATCTGACCATCTACTATATATTATATATATATATATATATATATATATATATTATACTATATATATATATATATATAATATATATATATATATATATATATATATATATATAATATATCTATATATATATAATATATAATTATATATATATAAATAAATTAAATTTTTATATAGATTGGTGAAGCCTCTAAAATAAAGGAAATAGATGTATTTTTTATTTTAATTTTTTTTTTTTTAAAAAGGTTTTTTAAAAAATATATATTTATGACACATTAAAAATAATTTTCCAATTTTTTCGACGATTTATTATTATCTGACGTCTCCTAAATTTGCTTAAGATTTCTCATTTTCCCAAAGCCTATTGGTGGAGCCCACAAAAAAACAAAAAAAAAAAACAATTCTTTTTAGATTTTGTTATATTATTTATATCATTAAGGCTAAAATTAAATACAAGTTTCTCTTTTTTCGGTTTCAATAAATACAGAATATTTAAAAAATCCAATTCACCAGGTTTACCAAACCTTTCGCAATACTAAATTGAATTTTTGAGGAGCAACAGTTTACTTATGGTCGCTATATTATATATATATATATATAATATATATAATAATATTATATATATATATATATATATATATATTATATATATATAATATATATATATTATATTATATATATTATATATATATATTTATATATATAAGTATTTGGCTAGGACTCTAAAATCCTCATCCTCAATGCCGGGATAGTGATTGTTAACTATCCCACGGATAGTCAAAAATCACCATCCGCTACATCTAAAGTAAAGACATAAAGATGCAGATGACGTCAACACTATGACAAACACAGATATATTTCAGTTTCCGAAACAAATGTATAACGTAATTCTTAATTTGAATTATTTTTATTTTTTTATTATAAAAACAGCTCATTTTAAAATTAACAGTTTAATACTTTCAGTTTCAATAATAATAATAATTAATAATAATATAATAATAATAATAATAATAATAATAATAATAATAATAATAATAATAATAATAATAATAATAATAATAATAATAATAATAATAATAATAATAATAATAATAATAATAATAATAATAATAATTCCTATAAATTTTCGACTCCGACTACCGACTCCGACTCCCAGAGTCAAATAAATTTTTGGACTCCGACTCCGACTCCACTTGCAAAAAATTTTTCGACTCCGACTCCGACTCCGACTCCTACTCCTAGGAAAACTTGCACGACTCCACGACTCCGACTCCACGACTCCGACTCCACCGCTCCGACTCCACGGCTCCGACTCCGACTCCGCAGCCCTGCTGAAAAGAATTTAATGTCCATTTTTAATTCTAAATTGTTAGAAAGTTTTCTTTAATGAAAGCACATTTTTTCTTAAAAGCGCAACTATGGTAATAATATTTATTATTCATAATTAATTACGTTCATTTATCATAGCTTTCATTTAAAATATCTTACTTAAATGTATATACATATCTCGTATAATAGAAAGAAACTTTCAAGACTTTTAAAGCTCCGCAGAAATACGAACTTAAATCACTGCATTGTTCCTCCTAAAAGTCAAGTAGTCACATTTGTAATTTCCTAATCCTAGATATTAAGGTATTTTGCTTCTCTGACTCAAACACATGTCGTTGAAATACTTTATTTGCAATTTTCTTTTTCCTTCAAAATATTCGGAAGATTTAAGGATCATTTAATGTTTATTTATTTACTTTGGAGTTTATTAGATTTATTTATTAAGTTATTTCCTTTTAATAAGTAAATATTAATGTATATAATTTTTTTAAGTACTAGAATTACGCTATTTGTTTTTCTTTGAAAAACTGTATATTACTGTAAATAATTATAAGACTGAGATAAATTAGTTACCCTTTATTTTATGAAAAGTACGAATAATTTGGAATTACTGTATTAAAGAGTATTTCATTTGATTATATAAATATTAGGTCAGCCTCCCGAAAACAACATGCATGTAACTAGAAAACTATAACAGCTACAGGAAAATAAATAACATTTTATTAATCAGGGGACATTTTTATCCATGAAATAAAAAAAATAACGCTTTTGAAATTTAAAATTGTTTAAAAATGTTGGAAATCTGTATGATAATGATAGTTTTTTAAGAAGAACGAAGGAGCTCTAGCACTCCGAGGGAGCGTCAAAGTTGCCAAATGTCGATTTTTTAATTTTTTAACTAAAAGATACCCCAAGGGTAAACCACAAAGATGGACAGAGTCGGGGTTTCTCGGCCTACCGGGGGAAGGCGAGGGGGACTTTGCCCCCCCTCTGTCCCTCAGTCAGCTTGAACTCCCTAAAAAGGAAATAAAAAGAAAAATTAACATTTTCTCCAGAGCATAATAAAAAAAAACTATTTGGTAACTCTTGCTCTCGTACTACTGCAGAAATGGAAGGTTACTGAGAGCGTACGCTGCCAGACCTAAGATGATACTAATATTTAAGGTGTTATTAATAAATAAATATTAGAATAAAATAAATTTTTTTTTTTTAAAGTTTCATCGATGAAATTGCTTGCTGAAATCAAAAATGTTATTTATTTTCCTGTAGCTGTTATAGTTTTTTTAGTTACATGCATGATGCTTTCGGGAGGCTGGCCTAAATATTATTTAAGTTATATTTCTATATCGATATTAATTTAATTATTTGAACTTCTTCATCGAATATCTGAGGCACTAAAATTTAGGATTTCAAAAAGCAGCTGGATTGAATCTCTAACTTTTCTCGCTGTCAACTGTAGCCTAACTATCTTAGAAAGGTATTAACTTCTAAGCCAAACCTTACTTTAGCTAACTAGGTGGTACCTAAATTAGCGGCAGCTTCTCGATGGTAACCGTTTAGCTGTTTTCGAACGGGGGTAACCGTTCCCCAAGCTTCGGGTTTCCTAGAGTTCTCGATGGACTGAGATTTGAACTCATCCTTAGGTTTGAAACGTTGAGTGGGCCCCCTTTTAGATAGTGATTACTATCGACCAGGCCTTCAGCCTTTCCCTTAACCGGAACTTGGTGGTTATCATATCTGGCGGCAGTGCTCTCGGTTGTAACCGTGTACTGTTATTGGACGGTGGACCGTTCTTTAACTCACTTAGAGTTTCCCTAGAGTTACTGGTTGACCAAGACTCGAACTCATTCTTCGGTTGGAACCGTTGAGTGGGCCCCCATTTAGATAGTGGTTACTATTGACCAGGCCTTCATCTTTTCCCTTAACCGGAACTTGGTGGTTATCATATCTGGCGGCAGTGTTGTTCGGTGGTGACCGACTCTTCCGTTTATTGCACGGTGTACCGTTCCCAAACTCACTTCAAGTTTCCCTAGAATTATCAGTCTACCGAGACTCGACCTCATTCTTCGGTTGGGGCCATTGAGTGGGCCCATTTTTAGATAGTGATTACTATTGACCGACCATTGGTCACTCCCTGAGAGTATTGGTGGTAACCATGCTGCTGTAACTTATCTTTTAGACCGAAACTTTCTAAATGAATCTTGAGATAAATCTGTTGAAGATCATAAAGTTAATAAAGTAACTTCGGATTTTTTTTTTTTAGAATTGAGTACTGAAGTTATCTTATTTAGGTCATCTTAGTTATTATGAATAGATTTGAAGATATTAAAGTATTTTGTGATTTTGATATAAAGAACTTATTGATGTTTTGAAAATGATTTTAAGTAATATTGATTCTAGTAACATAGAACAATAGTTTTGATAGATGTTGATTGAATTGATTTTTTCTGCTGCAACTATTTTTAGGAGCCATATGTGCTGCCTTCTTTTGTTTTGCCTTGCGCTTGACTTATGGTTGTCAAACTCCTTTACCGGTTAAGTCCAAAATAGTTAGATGTCCTAGGAAACGCTATTGTAAAGTCGCTGAAAACAATTAGGTGGTGAGTAAAGCGCTTAACTCACTCATTCTACTTCGGGGCAGGTGATTGGGGGCTATTGAAAAATGATTGAACTAATCAAAAGTTTTAAGTAAGTGTTTTTTTATTTTTAAGAAAAGAAATTCATGTATATTAAAGATGCTTTTTGAGAACCCTTTTTGAGAACAGAGGAATTTAAGTTCTTGAAGAAGAAGAGAGATATTTATTGTCGTAATCCAAAAGGAATGTAGGGAAGTTT
>JABUQX010007555.1:37500-57500 GCA_015478945.1 Trachelipus rathkii | reverse complement strand
TTTATTTATTTTATTTTATATATATATATATATATATATATATATATATATATATATATATATATATATATATATATATATATATATATATATATATATATATTTTTTATATATAAAAGAAAGATATATATATATATTATATATAAATTATATATATATATATATATATATATATATATATATATATATATATTATATATATATATATATATATATTATATATATATATATATATATATATATATATATATATGTTAAGAGAGTGAGATATATATATATATATATATATATATATACACCAGAAATATATATATATATATATATATATATATATATATATATATATATATATATATATATATATATATATATATATATATATATATATATATATATATAATTTTCATTTAATCTTCAATATGAAAGGCGTCGTTTATATAAACAGAAAACTTTGGATTTTCTTGATCAGGTGCAGTCAATTTGCCACTCTTTCCTAAACTTCCTTGGGCCAGACGGTGAAGTGAAATCGAACGATGGACTAAGTTTCCTGTATTTTTTTTAATGTAATTTTGAAAAGTTATTGAGTTACTCTTTTTCAAATTGACCTTAGCTGGCTCGTTGTGATAATCAATTGTTGTAGCCTTTGAAAGAGCCTGAAAGTAATTTAAATGACAGTGAAAATCTGACTCATTTTTTATTTCAGTTTCTTGCGAGACGTCAATTTTGCTTAAAAACTCTTTGAAATTTTGCTCTATGTTTGTTGCATTGTTTGCGTTTGAGGGATGACTTTTTAATTCCTTCTTTCTGTTTTTCTCTATTATCGAACTTTCATCATACGTCTCATTGCATATTGAATTTATGTTTTGACTTTTAAGATGACTTTGAGTATTTTGCAGTGATTCAGAAAGGAGTTTGTTATGCAAATTCGCTGCACGTTCGAGATGTGGTTTGAATGATGACATATCTGACTTTTCCGAATTTGAATTACTTAAGTTATTTATAATAAATTGATTTTTATTTATGTTTAAGGATTCATAATCATTCGAATAAAAATCTACTTGTGACGAATCGTCATGCATAGTTTTACTATCGTAAATTTTCTTAAAATTGTCTGACATATCTGAAGAATTGTCGCATTCACCATATATATGAAAAATCTGCATTGGCCTATGATGAAAGTCTATAGGTGTAAATGAGTTGCTATACCTAATTTTTGATTTATGAGAACCAAGGGATATATTTGTACTATGAAAAGGATACGAAGTTGTAGTTTGAGTTTCAAAGTTTGATAATACATTATTTTGCTCAATAGCTGTTAAAGGTTGTCCTTTCAAAGAACTTGGCGTTTTGTTCCCGCTTTTGTAGTTAAGACTTATTCCTTCTCCGAAGAAAGTTAACTTGTTTTCCGCAAATTTTGAACTGCAAAACTTAATATTTTTGTAATCTTTAAAAGTTTTCAAAGTTTTACTTCTTCTAACTGCCGCTAATGACTTTTCATATCTGTAATTATTTTTAAATGAATCTTTCCTTTTTAAGAAAGAGAATATTTCATTTTGTTCTATACTCTCATTTGCATTACGAGTTTTGCTCTTTTTGATTTTGGGTCTTTCTAATGAATCTTGAACAATGCTATCGCTTCGTTTTATTTGAATACGATTCTTACTTTCTTTATCCCATAACTGACTGCTCTGCATGAAAGCGCAAGTTCATTACATAATTATTTGGTTTATTTTTATTTTTATGTTTTCTAGAATGTCTATTCCATTATTTACACATTCTGATACACAATGAACTGGAAGATCTTTGACTTGCTCGTATCTTATGCTATCGTCGTCAAACTGCGATGATGTATAATAATTGCTTTCTAATTCATTATTGCACTTGTTGTATTGTATCTCCTCATAGGAATTCTCCTCAGCTGAATTTAATCTACTTTTATATTTAATGAGGTTTTGGTCAAATTTACTTTGTAATTTTGGAGATTGAGATGAATTTGTTTGTTCGTGAATCATTGGAGTCTGAACTTTAAGGTTATTTGGTAGCAAGTATTCATTATCATCGAAAGAATAATTTTTTGTATAATTAGTTATGTTGTTTGAAGTAATTTGAGGATCAGCATTCTGACGAAATGTAGTATTAAATTCTATGGTATAGACTTCATTATCCTGTTGATAACGGGATAAAGATTCGTCATGGTGCAAATCACTTGAAAAAGAATTATTTTGATTTTCAGATTTACTGCAGTTAATCTTAGTGATGAGTTTTTTTGCATTATAATTTGAACCTTTCCTAGATAAATCATCATGCACTAATAAATTACCTTTGACATCTGAAACTCTGGGGACATCATAATTATTGCAATCGATGGAATGTAGCCATCTTTGAACTTTGTTTTCTCTCGAGTCTTCATAACGGAATTCAGTAGGTTTTTCTTGATTGATGTGATTGATGTGAGTATAGTATGGTTGGAGGTATGAGTAGGTGGATTGGTTACAGTTGAGTCTGGAGGGTGATGTGGTTGGCGGGCGGGTGTATTAATTAGGTTTGATGGAGGTTTTTTGAGCGAGTGATGATATGTATATTGATTTGTGGTATATAGGGTGTACCAGTGGCTTGTGAGGTAGCGGTGTAGCTAGTTGTAGCGGATCGAGCGGGTCTGCGAGAGGTCGAGGTTTTTTCGATTGGTTTTTGTGGGAGGTTGCTTATTTGTAGGGGGTGGCTCTCCTGAAGTGTTTTGTGTACGATATATTTATGACTCTGTGTTATTGGTTGCTTTGGACCATGGGTTTGGTTTGGTTTCTGGTCAATATTGTTATCAGCAAGGGACGGCAGATGTATTGGATGAGGACCTACAAATTAGCAATGGACTGCTTATGGGAAGGCGTGGGTGATGTGTGTGTGGCTGGAGACAATCCAATCTGTGAAGATAACTCTCTAAGGACATTTCTTTAGCAGTCTGTCATATGGTCTAGAATATTTTTGTTTTTAGCTTTGTTCATTTAAATTATATAATACATCTCCTCTCTTTCCTTATGTTATCCTGTCGTGGCTTGTAGAGCGAAATATTTTAGTATATGTTGGGATACTTTTTGATGGTGCAAAGATAGGTCAAGCCTTATATCGTCTTATTATTTATCGGATTTCACCTAATCTTTTTGAATAGGTAATATGGATCCTTTTTGTCCCTATTGAAAGACGAAACCGTTGAGGTAGTACAATATGTTATGGAAAATCTTGAGATATTTGTAAAATGATTCATTCACATATATTATTCATTATAATTATTTTATTTAAAAAATGGGTTTTTTATCATGATTATTTATATTTTTTGATTTGTAGTATATTTTATGATTTAATCGGTTTGTGTGAATGTCGCGTTATCGAGTTTATTAGCCGGGAGACGTTCGCGACGTGGCAGATGATGCGGAGATTGAGGATAGGGCGGGATGGTTTGGATGGGTTCTGAATAAGTAGTGGTCGGAGAGCGCTAGCGCCGGACTACTCGGTTTTTCTTCGTCGGGTTGCCGGAGGGTGCGTACGGTATGCGTGATCTACCCTGCACTCCGTATTAAAGTGAGTCGGGGTGACTCCAACTCTCTTGTATTATATTATTTTTATTATATATATATTTATATATTTTTCTGTATTATTTATATTATGTTTATTATTTATTTTATATTTCAGTATTTGATTTAGTTATATATTATAAGTTATTTATAATTTTCCTTTTCACATCGTCTTGACTGTTTAGTTTGTTTTTTTTTTTGGTGTAATGTGTTGCATATTAATGCTCATTTTTTTTCGGAGTTTGCAATTGCTTTATTAATAAATACCTATGATTTTATATTTTATATATTATGCTAATTTACATTTTATTGTTTTTGTTAATTTGTTATTATAAATATTGATTTTATTTTTATATTATCTATCATTATTATTATTTACTTATATATATTATATATTTATATATGTTATTTCTTTATTATTATATATTAATTGTGGGTGTCATTATTATTATTAGTATTTCAGTAGTGTGGGTGTTTTCTATATATTATTTTTATATAATATATTTATTTATTTATCCTATATTAATTATTTTATTCTTTATAGTGTATTTGGGATACGATTCCAATTTTCACAGCCTGACCTAAATAGATCTAAGACGTATCGTAAGTTTCACAAATGCTCATGATTGCTTGATCTGATCCTTTTCATTTATATATATTTTTTTCTATTATATTATTATAATAATTATCGTAGTGTTCTTAACATTTCTTTGTATTATATATTATATTTTATTCATTTATTTGTTATTAGTTTTTGATCTTCTATACTCCATATAGGGTATTATTATATTGCCTAATTTTAGCTAATATTTCTATCTAATTTTTAGATATTTAATATACCTTATTATATAATTTTATATGTCATTATTAGATATTTCTCATTATGTTTTTTTTTGCTAAAGAAATTATTTCATATATATTTATACCTTTTTTTTATTTATATTTTACTGTCACAAGATCATACCGAGCATTAGTAGAGACGTGCTAGTTGTGAAATAATTTTTTTTTTTGTGTTCATTTTTAGTTTTAATAAAAAAGTTCCTTCTTTATATTACAAAAGTATCGATATCTTGGATAATAGCATTATTTTTTCATTTATTAATTTATGGTTAATTTATAAAGCATGACTCTTTATATTGAGGTGTCGGAAAACTATTTAACATTTCTTTTCTTTCTCCGTTTCTGAGTTGCTCATTCCTGGTATTTTTTTTAGGAGGAATAGAGTGAAAGTGATTCCTTTTTTTGGGTGCGCATGAGTTTCTTGGAGCTGTCTGTGGGTTCATCTTGTGTTCTCCGATAACTGCGTGATATAATGGTTGTGGTCGAGCTAAATTAGTGTCTTCTTAGGTGGAGAGCGACACCCTAATTGTCTGGGAGAGCTTAGGTACCTGTGTATTATTTCGTCGGGATGTGGATATCGTTTGTAATTTTGTTTTTTTAGGCGGACTTTCTGTATTACTTGTTTTTAATAACAGTGCTTTTATTTCGAGTGATTTTTTTATATTTGGGTCTTGTGACCCTAACAATTGCATTTATACATCTTACAACTTTTTTTATTCTAATATTATTTGTAATAACTCATCAGTGGTATTTACTAAAGTCTTTTGTCTTTGATTTTGGAAAGTGATTGCTGTCGTCTGTATAAATTGTCCGAGATTAAGCGTTTCAGAATAGTACTGATTGTTACTATTACGGTTATTAGTAAAGGAGGATGATTGTTTTTCTGTGCGTAAATCGTGTTTCTGTTGATATATACGGATGTCGTAATTGTTGGTATCTCGTTAAAGGTTGTTGGTATAACTGTTTTTCCTTTTCTTTATCAACATTTGTCTGTGTGCGCTGAGATTTTATCGTTAAGGGGAATATCTTCACTTTTGCTTAATTTGTTTATACTTTCATTTTTTCCTCAATAGTAATGTTAGTTTTAAAGCGTGGATTCAACGTATTAGTGTTATCATGCTTACTAAGTATTCTTAAGGTCAGGATAAAGTAATATGCTTTTGTATAATCTATTTTTTACTTTGATTTTTATTTTTCTGAAAGTTTTTTTTGTTAGAAATCCAAGTCCCTCATCAATGAGTTCCTTTTTGTGGTTTTTTGTGACTTGTTTTTCAATTAAAGACTGCAGAGGTCTCACTATTCAGTTTTATTTGGGATTATTGGTGTGCGCGTGCTGATGTTCCTTTACTTTGATGGGTCGGGTTGTAGTCTAAACTGGGATTGTTGTAACAATGGAGATGTGCAAATATTGGTTTGTTTAAAGTGTTCTTTTTTTAGTCATTTTTTCAAGATATCTTTCTGTTGATTTCTTATGCAGGCTGTCAAATTCGCAACTTTTTGTTGAGTGATTGAGCCGCAATAGGTGAACATGAGAACCATCTTTCGTGTTGCGGAGGGGCTTTGTTATATATGTAAATGCATATGATTTACTGGCTAATTACATCTGGTTGTACTATCCTGAATAATTAAATCTGATCTGCTGTTGGTAAATTTAAATCTAGTTTGATATTTCTCTTCAATACTTGGTCAATGCTTGATGGCGAGTGAATATTTATAAATGACCTGTTCGATTATGTTTGCTAATATTTGGATATAATTTTTTTTTCACGTCTCTTTGTTCAAGTTAATATGGTCATCATTGAGAACGTAGGTGTCAAAGAGTGTAATACTAGCAAAGGTAATTCCTGTGAACTACTGCTTTGTGTATATCCTTTACTTAGCAGTGCTCATTATTAGTATTATTTTGCGTCTTTATATCTCTTACTTATTAATATCATGAATTTTATTAGCAGTGAATTATTTTGATTTCTTGCTTATTACTATTTTGAAGACTAATTCCTTTATATTTAGATGGCTGTGTGTAGGTATTAACGTGAAAAGGTGAAACTCGATGGATTAGCATTTATATTTCAAATAAGCCCTCAATTATGTACAAAGTCCTACACTAAGAAGAGCTTTACCTCGAACTTTTTCGAGAGGTTTCAAAATAGAATTATATTTTTCAAAAAGTATATTCAATAACACAACTGATAACATTGCCAAATGTCTGCCTCACCTATGATCTGTATCTGAAAAATCCTATCTATTGATTACTTTTAGTTCTCTACGTTAAAGATATGCGCCTGCTCATATTTCCAGTTTTCGTATAATTTTAAATTAGAATTAAGGAATAGAACTAGAAATTACATATTCAATTACGTGCAGACTTTCGATATATATTTGTCTTGTGAAATTATTTTTTAATCATTAAAAATCGAATAAAATAATTATTGTTTCATGATTGTAATACCAAAGTAATGCAGGTCTAATAGAATCGTAGTAATTATATTTTTGCTAGATTTCCGATTCCAGATTTTTACCGATTCCTGTATAATACTAAGCCGATTCCTCCGATTTACTACCGATGAACCGATATCTCGATTAATCGTCCATCTCACTATAATATATTATATATATTACATTTATAATTATATATTATTATTATTATAGTTATATATTTTATTATTTATATTATTTATATATATATATATAATTATTTATGATATTTATATATTATTATGTTATAATATTATATATTTATTTTATTTATTATTTTATATATATATATATATATTATATTTTTGTTATATTATTATTTTTTATTCATTTTTTATTTTATGGTTGTGGGTTTTTGTATATAATTATATCAGCTTCTAATCATTTGTTATTGCTGATTAACTTTGATAGTTTTTTTGATAAACTTGTCTTAGTTTATCAGAATTTATTTATATCGTCGTCTCCAAACCTGCGAGAATATTTCATATTATCTTGTAATACGTATATCATTTTCTGTTCAGTGAATTGTCAAAAAAATCACTTGCGAGCTCCTATATATCTATTTCTTCTGTTAGATACTTTGTAATCAATTCTTATCTTGTTTCTTTTGCTTATCTCATATTTTTCTATGCTCTCTCTGACATTTTGGAATTTTTTAAAATGTTCAACTCATAGCGATTGCTTCTTCTCTCCTGTTACACATTTTCACATTGTGACCTCTTAAGTAATTTTGCTTTCTTCTGTGCTTTGTTTATTTCTGTCGGTATATCATCGCTGTATTATTCTGCTATAGTTTAGGTATTTTTGTTCTATTCTTATATATACTTTTCCTTCGTGATATCTGTCCCAATCTACGACGGTTTCATGATTCTAGTTCTTCATATACCACGTCCTTTCAATCATTGATATTATGTTATTCTGCATTGTCTGAGTTTAAGACAGCGGTGAATATAGAGAGTGCTTGAAATTATGCTGCTCAGTGTTGTATCTCTATAATATCCTTGTCCAATTGATCAACGAGTGCAATACTTTGAATAATCATGTTGTTACTCCACGATTAACATTAAATTTAACTTTTCCTCTGTATGCCAAACCTCTAAGTAAATGACAAACCATTCCGTTGACCTGTTCTAAAGAGCTGATTGACTTCCATTCCAATCTATTCATCTATCGGCGCTTATTTGCTTATATATAACGATTTTTTAACTCAATCCTAACAACAAAATTTAGAAACATCTTAATCTTCTAATTCTTTATCTCTGGGATTGCCAGTTATGCTTTTTTGTTAAGGATCCTATTTCGACTGCTGGAGGGTTCTTTTCGTCCTTTTTCTCTTTCGAGACGCTCTAGTTCTCTGGCTCTTCTGCTATTTTCGGTGATCTTGTCTTCCGTTGCGCAGTGTCTCGACATTGTTATTTCGTAGCTTTCGATATAGGCCTGCGCACAACAATTGCTTCATTATGTAAATTTTCTCTTAACTTTCGGTCATTTATTTCCTTCTTTTTGTAGTCTTCTCTTAACTTTTCGTTTCCAGTCCATAGTAATTCATGGAAATAAGAGTCCACCATTCACAGAGTATTTCTCTGACGTCAATAAGCCCCGCCCCTTTTTTAATTCAAACCTCTTTTTCTAAACGTAGAGCAGAGTTAAATGGTCATACTATTTTGTACACAGTTTGAATTGTTTGTGTTGTCTTTTGTGTTGTTTTGTGTTTCGTGCGCGCGTTCACCACACATCTTGAGGCTATTCGGTATGATGTCATCTGGATGCATGACGCTTATTTTTAGATTTGTTGAGTTTAGTTTGACGACGAGTGCCTTTTTTCTAACTATTCCTTTTTGTGATTATTTTTTTTTTGTTAGATTGTTTTTTAGTATATTTATATTTCTTTTATAATGTTTTAAGTATTTTATTTTTTGATTTTATAATTTATGGCGTATGTATTAGGGTAGGAGGTTAGGGTGTAGCTAGTATTTAGTCTTGTCTTTGTTTTATTGTTTATTTATGTGTTTTTATTAAGTGAGTATTAACTGATAAATTGTTATTCTACTCGTGGTTTTCTTCCTTTTGAGAATTTGGGTTAATGCGCTTAAAATGTATAGTATTTTCTTTATATATATATTTATATATTTATTATTTTTGTTATTCTTAAAAATATATTATTATATTATGTTTATATATTTAAAATTTATTATAAATTATATACTTTATTCTAATATATATACATATAAAAAAATATTTATATACTTTATATATATTTACAGATACTTATAACCTTATCTAGTTTTATATTTTTTTTTTTTGGTATTTTCATATTTTGAAAAATATAATATGTATAGTAATATTGTTATATATACATATATATATATATATATATATATACATATATACTTTATTTGGAGTATAGTTTTGATTTAGTCATTTGCGAAATGTGTTGCGAGGGCGTTCATCTATTGGTTTGGTCTATGTGGCCTAATATTTTTTTTTTTGCTTTAATGAATTTTATTTATTTTCATTCTTTAATTTTATGTATTTATTTTTTCGATTGCTTTTTTTTTATTATGTATTAATTTAATTATTATAAATTACGATTTCTTAAAATATATATTATTATTTTATTTTATTTATTATATTTAATCTTGTATTGTAAAATAGTTTGTTTGTCGATTATTAGGTACATCAATTTATGTTGATCTATGTTTATATATTTATTATTATATTATTATTTTATATATTTATATTTTTATTTATATATATTATATCTATATATTATCTATTATTTATTATATTTTTATATATATGTATAATTTTCTTATGTGTTTTTAGCGATTAGTTTTTTCTTTTTTATTAGTTTATTTATAGTTCTTATATCTATTTATAATTTATTTATTTTTCATTTAAACTTGTTTTTATTATAATTATATTGATAATATTTTTTTTATTTACACAGTTACTTTAATATTAATGTTAAAAATAATAATAATTACGTCTTTTGTGCTGTAAGTCTATTACGCCTATATATGCATATTTCGTAAGTCGAAATTTCAAATCCATCGTTCTGTAAAACGACGTATCTGGAGTCTCATTCTAGTCCCCTGAGCTCTTTCTCTCTCTCTCTCTCTTACTCTCTCTCTCTCTAATATTCATATTTATATATATTATTATATTATTATATAATATTATATATTATATTATTATATATTTTTATTAATATCTTAGGGTTACGAGTGGTGGTTTGGGTATATGTCTTTTTTGGTTGTGTCATATTTTGTTATTTTTTATTTTATTTTATTTTTAGGTCATTAAAGGGTAATAAATGATTATATGGGTCTTTGTGAACCACTAAGCTTTATATATATATATTATATATATATTATGTTATTTATTTTATGAGGTTTCCGTCTTTCGCAGTATGTAGGCCTCAAAGAAGCTGGTAGTTTACCTAGATTAAGATATATTTTATAACACATGCTATATCGTTATATATTATTGGAGTCCGTTGTGTGATGTTATGGTGAGTGGATATGATTTTATATCTTATTGGGGTGTATTGTATTATATTTTTCGGATTTTTGTTACCAGTTACCGATTATGTATATTTATTTTGATGCTATTACGTATTTGTGATTTGATATATTATTTATTAATTTTATGTTGGGTTGTTGTTTTTATTAGTTATTATACATATTATTTGATGTTTTATCTATTTTCATTATTGTCCTCTGCTCGTCAGATCAATGCATTCTTATCACGTTGATGTTTCTCATCAATGACAGACCCAATCAATGTCCCTCCACATCCAACTATAGTAATCCTATATATCAACTCCATCATTCCCTATTAGTTCAAAGTACATCTCCGAAAATATCTCGGAATAACCTTCGACACTCTTCAATTTTCATCTATTCTACCTTTAAAACACTCAATATACATCTATTATATGCACTAGTCGATATTTTAAAGAAATTTGATTTTCTTAGAATCCTTTTATCTCAACTATTGCTACTAATTTCATAAATCTTCGACTTAGCCAATCAGAAACAAACGAGGGTTTTAACCTTCCTTATAAATTCTCACTTAACCTTTTCCACTATATTAGAAATAAACTACAAAGAATACTTTAACTTTATATATTTTTTCTTCTTTTTATAACACCTAGCCCTGGTCGTAATAACAAGTCTACCTTTAATAACCCTACCCCTATCCAGCATCTGCATGAAGTATAAACAAAAATCCTATTACAATTCCTGGACCATGTGGATATTGATTTTAATCCCCAATTTTACGCCAGAACTTACTCTGACTCTCTTCTTCAGTATTGTCTAATAACATTTTGGATACAAGGAACAGCACATGGAGAGGATCTTCGTTTCGCTTATTAGAATTTTCTCTCTTTTTTCTTTTCGGTTCATGGCCTCTCTTTTTATAGCCAATTATTCATAGCACTGTAATTAATCGCATTTGTCCCTTCCCGGGCCAAATAGGAGTAATTCCCTCTCTTATCCAAATTATATTATGTCATACCATTCTGTAGCGGCATATCGGTTTTTATCGGGTTCTGTTCTAGTTCAATTCGCCAAGCAAATATGCCTTCTATTAAGTATCTCTATCTTTTGTCTGCTTTCGCGTATATCTAGTTCTCCTTCATTGTAAGACATTTGCAGATCGACTCGACTTAATAGATGTATACAGACTTCTCTTCTCATTCCATAGTTTTGGTATGATTTTTTGTGGCATCTATTCCCTTGCGTCAGATCCTTTTCTAATGAGGTATTTAATCATAAGATTCCGCAACCGCTCATGAGACAAACTCCATGTCTCACTGCTGTGTCATAAGATTGCGGGTTGGGAAGCCGGAACCGTGAACTGATTTGAGATGTAATCATCTCACTTTCTTCTGAGGTGTCCTTTTATTCACACGTCCCTACAAAGTAACTAATTTTTTTTGCGTTTTTGGGTTTTGTGTTCCACTTTTCAGAATCACCGGTGCCCCTAAGAGATCCTGAGACTTTTTGGCGCCTCGTGTGGTAGGTTAGCTAGGTGGTTTTACTGGAATTGGCGGTGGCTGCTCCCCATTTATTAGAGTGATGTAGGCCCAGGTGCGAGGTAATATTTTTATATATTATTTATATTTATTATTGTATATATATATATATATATATTATAATATATATATAATATATATCTATATATATATATTATTTATATTATAGTATATGAATTATATTATATATTATTATACTCCTATCTAACGAAAAGGGATGAGTACATAGAATACTTTCTATACATATGGAGCACATATAGTGCTGGTATCAGCATTCCCTGAACCTTGGCTCCTCACCCCTGATCCATGGTTTCTTGCCGCTATGCCACCTGCAAGTGGGTATTGAGTTCTTTAACTTGGATATGGCAGGAGCTATATGAAAATTAAACTGCAGACATGTTTCAGCAATGGAATTAGAGTCTGAGCTGATTCTTTTTTCACACTGCGAACACGGTGCTATTCCGGCACCGACGTAGGAGCCGAAAATTTTAATCTGTATACAAATGTATAATAGTCCGAGTATGGTAACTAGTCCCATGTTAGCGAAGACGTAGAACTCTATTTTATGGTGGTGTCAGAACCATCATTGGTGTCTGATAGACCCCCGGATGGTGAGTGCCGAAGAAAAAAGATGAAATAAATTACAGAGTACATAGCAGATGAAGGAGTTAAAGTCAGCGAAGGAGTCGGATCGACTCCTGAGTAATGCTGGGCATGAATCAAAACTTGTCTTCGACTTGCGTGATGTATGGTATATCAAAACTTATGTAAGGAAAGGTATTGAGATCGAATACGTTATCCTTAATCATGTAACACTGGTAGCAGTGATAGTAGTTCTGTAGTAATAGTCACCGTAGTCACTCCTATTAATTTTTATTGTCATTAATATTATTATTAATTTGTTTAACGGGATGGGTGAAAGGCCATCGCGTGCGTGCACTCCCGCAATCTCAATTCGGCGCGAAACCGACGCGTGTGCCCACAGGCTCAATATTAACGCTCAAAAGCTTAAATATTCTTGTTCTGACGTTATTCTAAGCTTAGCCCATACACTTTTAATAAAGTGTTTACTCCATTTATATTTTTATTTCTTTTCATATAACACGTTTTCTATGCGCTTACTACAACATTTAATTTTAAACTGAATTTTTTTATTTGTTTATAGAATATCTGTTTCATTATTAAAAAGTTTTTCAAACATTTTATGATTTTACTAAAAAAAATTCTTAAATTTTTTAATAAAAACATGCTCTTTATTAACCCTACGATAGTATGTCAATAAAGCAATAGCTCAAACATCCCACTCCCAGCCACTCCCATCCGGTCTTACGTTATTGCTTTACTGCTTTAAGTAAGTCATATTTGAACATACATTTTGTGAAAATGACTTCATTGTTTATTGAATACTAGAATATTCAAGGTGATCATTACATGTAAATTATATATGCCCGAAGGAGACATTATATCTTGCACTATAGTCTATACCTGTTCACTTACCTAAAGTTATAAAGTTTCCCACCCTATCTGTCATAATATAATGAATGATGTCATTACGAAGAGATGATAAGTGCATTACCGCCAATCCAGGGGATTGGGATGACGAGGAAATATTTGATAAGAGGCAGATGCTGCAAAGTCCAGTGATATTTTTAAGTTTCGTGATAATGTGTCATGACGTTAAGCAACGGTTTCATAAGCTGATTGATGAATGATAGGTATATATATTAGATTATATATATATATATATATATATATATATATATATTATAAATATATATATATATATATATATATATATATATATATATATATATATATATATATATATATATATATATATATATATATATATATATATATATATAATTTCTTTATGTACAGGAATTGAAAATTATTATACTTTAAAATATTTTTTATTACATATTTATTATAATTTTAAAATATACAATATGTGCATGCGAATAAATAAACTTTATCTCCAACCACAAACATCTTGATTATCACCGGTTGGCATTGTAACATATTCTCTCGAGATATCTCATTTCTTATAGTTGTTATTATGTAGTTGATATATTTTGTAGTTGTAGTTATAAAAAATACGGAAATAATTAAATGATACGAGTAAACAGTGAACGTTTCAGCTATATTTTCATTCCGTTTATGCATCAAATCATCTAACACAGTAATTATATGTCCCTGCACATTTTCCATTGACCTGATATCATATAGACCTTCATGAAATTGAATTACACTTTTATATTCATTAAGCTTTTTTTGGTAAAGATTGTAACACCACACTATTTTAACAGGCTCTTGTTCGAAAATCTCAACCTCTTTAAAAATATTTAATAACAGATAGGTTTTCCCACATCCTGTAGGACCTCATGTAGCTAGATTACGGAACATAAATTAAGCACATCCATACTCATCAAATGTTTGAACATCAATGTATTTTAATTACAATATGTTATATATATATATATATATATAATATATATATATATATATATTATATATATATATTATATATAAATATATAATAATATTTATATATTATATATATATATGAGATGTGGGGGAGATTTTTTTCCACGTTACTCTAATATAATTTGGTGACAAAAAATTATTTTAATTAAAAATAACATTTTACGTTCGAATTTGATAGAAATATAATACTAGAAAGAATATCTTTTCCAAGGGTTACTATCTTATTTTTCAATTAATAATATTATGATAGATGGATATAAAATAAACCAGCTAATTTAAGAACTGCGTGCGCGGAAGCGTCTCAAGAAAATGCTAATTTTGCATTAGTAAGGAAAACGTAAAGCACGTTAAGAAAGTTGCGTAAACTGGTGTGATATTTTAAAGTTGAAATTGTGATAAAGTGTCTACAAAGGGATAGAAGGTCCAGTGATTCAAGGTTAAAAGTTTGTAAAACTAGTTTGGAGTCAGGTTTCGTGGAAACCGTATTTCGAAGTTTTCAACCCCCAAAGAAATTGGGTAAGTAAATCAAGTATTTAGTAAAGTTAAATTGGGTAGGAAATTTGCAGACATCTTTGAGTAAAGTTTGTTAAAATCAGGAAAAGGAACGGAATATTTTTGGTCTCAAGGTTGTAAAATGTTAAAATTGCTTAGCACTAGAATGGGTTGGATCAGGATTAAGGAATGGTGTTAAAATTACAATTAGGGAATTAGGAAGAAAATTGTGAATAAAGTAAATAGTTGATTGACAAGGTATTTTGAAATAAATTTAGGGTGTTTCATGCTATGTTAGCTACGAGGTTATCAGTAGAGTGCTATTATACCATTTTTTGGACATTTGTCACTAACAACCCGGATCACGAGGTTTTGAGGGAAAGTGTAAAGTAAGTTTAAGGTTGAGGTGGAGATCTATATTGGTGGTAGAATGACGAATGTGGAAGTAATTTAGGATGGTAAACCTGGAACCGGTAAACTAGTAGGTTAAGAGCTGTTACGTGACAAATACTAAATATTGCGAGTAGTGAATTTAAACTAGTTTGAAGAGAGTAGTTACGTGTACATGGGTTATTATTATTATTATTATTATTATTATTATTATTATTATTATTATTATTATTATTATTATTATTATTATTATTATTATTATTATTTATTAGGTTCTTAAATATATTTTATAAGTAGCGCTACTTAGATCAAGAAAGTTCATTTCGTTCGTGGGGAGATGGAAAATGTTTTTGTTTTATTATTATTATTATTATTATTATTATTATTATTATTATTATTATTATTATTATTATTATCATGTTTTAGTGTGCGAATGTGATGCAATGGAAGTGTGTAGCATTTGCATTATACCAGTGCCTTAAATAATAACGGTCTGTATTATTATTATTATTATTATTATTATTATTATTATTATTATTATTATTATTATTATTATTATTATTATTATTATTATTATTATTATTATTATTATTATTATTATTATGTCGATTTTGTATCATGTTTGTAAATATTGTGGGCATACATATGATTGTGGACATTTTTATTTCAAGGGGCGCTACTGCTACCTGGCGCCACAGTTACCCCAAACTGCACGGATTTTGTAACCCGTACTTTGGCATTAAGGTTACCCCAACCTGCACCGATTTTGTAACCCGGATTTTGGCATTTAGGTTACCCCAGCCTGCACGGATTTCATAAACCGGACTTTGGCATTAAGGTTACCCCAACCTTCACGGATCAGGAGGGTGCCTGAGTGGTACTCCCCACCTTCACAGGATCGGGAGGGTGCCTGAGTGGTACTCCCCACCTTCACAGGATCGGGAGGGTACCTGAGTGGTACTCCACACCTTCACAGGATCGAGAGGGTACCTGAGTGGTACTCCCCACCTTCACTGGATTTGCAGGAAAGTGTTCTAGTACGTTTATCAGTCCCAGAATATTAAGGTTTTAATTTACCCGAGCTATAATAAATTAGGGTACATTTTGGTGAAGGTCCTGTGTGATTCGTTTGGAGTGAACGTTTTCTGAAGTACTTTTATTTTACGGTATCATAGTAAACATTGTTACAGTGAGCCCCAGTTATTGATAGCTGAGAACAGTTTGTCCCATGATTAACATTGCCCACGTTTTCTATTTGATAAATTGAATATTGATTTCTTATTATTGACCTTTTTATGCTTTGATTTATTAATATTTTGGGGGATTGTGTTTAGCTAGTTAGGTATTTATTGACATTTATTTATTTATTATTATTGACATTATTATTGCTATTTGTTGTTGTGTGTAAATATATTGTTGAAAAATTGCTGCTTTATTTTCTGGACCCTTTTGAAGACAGGAGAACAATATTGGCCTCCCGCGAACACGGTTGCTCAGGCTAGTGTGTGTAGCATCCGGTAACAATATATATATATATATATATATATATATATATATATATATATATTAAGATATATAGTATATAGTAAAATATATTATTATTATATATATATATATATATAATATATATTATATATATAAATATAGTATATTGGTTTTAATAGATATATATATATAAATATATATATTTATATTATATATATATATATATATATATATATAATATATATATTATATATATTATAATATATATATAATAATCTATCGATATTTCTATATCTTGATATCTTTCAATTATCTTAATATATGCATTTAACAGCTCGAGCAGATATTCGTATATATATATATATATTCTTAGTATATATATATATATATATATATTATATGTATATATTGTTTAATGTATATATATAATCTATAATATATAATATATATATAATCATATATATATATATATATATATATATATATATATTATAATATATATATATATACTAAACTTCACCATCATCATTATCAGCTTATAAAAACCGTCTTTACGCCATGACACACATTACGAAACTGACATATCATGGACTTTTACATCTGCCTCTTATCAAATGGTTCCTCGTCATCGCTATCCCTGGATTTGCGGTAATGCACCTATCACTCTTTCGTAATGACTTCATTCATTATATTATAACGTTATATGGTAGGAAAGAGATTCAGTTGTGGATTATACCTTAGGTGACTGAACAGTTATAGATGATAGTGCGAAAATAGAATGTCTCCTTCGGTCATGTATAATTTGCATGTAGTGATCACCTTGAATATTCTAATGTTCAATAAACAATGAAGTTAATTTCATAAAATGAGTGTTTAAATATGAATTAAAGCAGTAACGCATTCCCGGATGAGAGGGGGCTGGGGGTGGGATGTTTGCGCCACTGATTTATTGACCTCCTGCCTCAGGGTTAATAAAGAACATTTTTTTATTAAAAAATTTAAGAATTTTTCTAAGTAAAAACATAAAATGTTTAAAAACGCTTAAATAATGAAAGATTTTCTATAAATAAGTAAAACATTTTTAGTTTAAGATAAAATATTTCATATAATATTTGAGAAAATAATAAAAAATATAAATGGAGTAAACACTTTATTAAAAGTGTAAGGGTTAAGAGCGGGAAAACGCCACAACCAGAATATTTACACTTCAGCCCGTCAAAATTGCTCCTTCGGGCACACGCGTCGGGTCGCGCCGAATCTAACCTGCGGGAGCGCGCGCACGCTTTGGCCCTTCAGCAACCCGTTAAACAAATTAACAATAATAGTAATAATGATAATAAAAATCAACAGGAGCGAGTATGGTAACTACTACTAAAAAATTACTGCAGCTGCTACCACAGTTAGAGTATTAAGAAAAACGTATACGATCTCAACACCCTGCCTTACATAAGGTTTAATATAACATAAATCACGCAAGTCGAAAGCAAGTTTTGATTCAGGTCCAGCATTATTCAGGCTTCCCTCTCTCTCCAGCTCCATTCTGCCTCCACTCAGGAGTCCATCCAACTCCTTCGCTGACTCCAACTCCTTCATCTGCTAGGTACTCCGCAATTTATTTCTTCTTTTTTCTTCGGGAACCCCCATCCGGGGGTCTCTCAGACACCATGGGAGTTCTGACACCCATTAAATCGAGTTCTACGGGTTTGTTAACATGTGACTTAATCGGTTATTATAAGTTTGTATACAGATTCCAAGATTTGGCTTCAATATCGGTGCCGGAAACGCACCGTGTTCAGCAATATAAAAAAATCAGCTCAGACTCTAATTCCATCGCTGAAAAATGTTGGCAGTTTATTTTTCACCTAGCTCCTGCATTATCCAAGTTAAAGAAAACAACACCCACTTGCAAGGAGCGTAGCGGTATTAAACCATGGATCAGGAAAGCTGACACTACCAGCTATATGTACTCCAAGTTTGAAAGCTATCCTATTTCTCTATCCCCTTCAATTAGAGAGAGAGATATATATATATATATATATATATATATATATATATATATATATATATATATATAAGGATAAATATGTATATATATATATATATATATATATATATATATATATATATATATATATAACGAGAGAGAAGAAAATATGGAAATATCGAAGTCCGAAAAGAAGGCAAGTTCTTATCTTCCTTGACCGCTTGGGAGATAAAAGCCTTGGGTTAAAATTGCAGACATAAGAATCGGGCAAGTTTAACTCAGGGGACTAAGACTCCAGCAAAACGTCGTAAAGGACGATTGGTTCAGTTCACTTCGTACATTTTGCTGGGTATAGGGTCATACCTTTGCGCAAACGTATGATTATTTAAAGCTTAACGTACTATTATTTAAAACTAAAACTAATTTAATTTAAATAAAAATATATTTAAAGCATGGTTATAGTAAAATAAATATATTAAAATATTTAAAGTAAATTATATATATATATTATATATATATTTTAATAAATTATTATTATTATTATACATATATATATTATTATTATTATTATATATTATTATTATATTATTATTATTATTATTATTATATTATTATTATTATTATTATTATTATTATTATATTATTATAATATATATATTATTTATATTATTACATATTATATTATTATTGGATGATATCAGTAAAGAAATATATATATTAAATATATTATTATTATTATGCATATATATTATTAAACTATTATGAGAAATATTTGTATATATTATTAATATTATCATATTATTACATATATATATATATATTATTATTATTATATATATATATATATATATATTTATATATACATATATATATATATATATACTTCTTCTTCTTATATTATATTATTATTACATATTATTATATTATAAACAGAGATATGTATAGATTTCGTATATATAAGAATAAATTTTTTATATAAACATATATATATATATATATATATATATATATATATATATAGTGAAGATATATATATATATATATATATATATATATATATATATATATATATATATATATATATATATAGTAGAGACATAGGCACACATCATCAAGCAACAACAACTATAATATGACGTCATCATACACTTTAGCTGTCAAGGTGTTGTGTGTGTGTGAACGCGCGCAACCAAACCAAACAACAAACAAAGACAAAAAGCAAACCAAAATCTGCACA
>JABUQX010007555.1:17500-32500 GCA_015478945.1 Trachelipus rathkii | reverse complement strand
CTTTATCATGGGAGTTTATGGGAATAATTGTAATTTTGAATTTCGATTTCTGAATATATATTACTATATAATATTATATTATATATATATATATATATATATATATATATATATATATATATATATATATATATATTATATATATATTATAGATATATAAATATATTTTATATATATTATATATTATATAATATATATAATAGTATATGTATATAATCTAGAGCCGTGTACGTGAGGCAAGAACATGGAAGCGGAGAGATGTAAATAGAAGCCGGCAAAGGAGGAGGGGCTGAAGAAAGCTAGAAACGAACTTGATGGATGATAGAAGGAAAGCAAGAAAGAAGATTTTTAGATGCGAAGAACATATAAGAGGAGCGAAGGTTAAGTATGTCAATAGTTCAAAGACAAAAATGAGCAAACATTGGTAAGCCCGGAGGAAAAAAAACAAAAGGTAGATAGAGTACTTTGATGAGTTGTTGAATGTGGAAGTGCAGTCGAAAGAGGAAGGGGAGAGAGAGAGGAGGAGGAGAGAACGTTGGAGGGAGAATAGAATGAGGTAATAACGGAGGAAATTGAGGAGGCGTTAAGGAAAATGAAAAGCGGAAAAACTCCTGGTGAGATGGCATAAATAATTGAGTTGTAGTTAGGAGGGAGGGGAGGGGCTTGAAAGCCTGATGCTGAAATGTCTGAACAGTGTTGGGCTGGAGAGGTAGGAGTCCGAATGGTTGGGAAAGCTTAATAATAGTTCCTATTATAAGTTAAGGGGACGCACGGAAATGCGTTAAAAAATTATGAAGAGAGTGTCGACTACTGGACACATGGCGAATATTATTGAAAGAATTATATAGATAATAAAATTAAGATTCAAAAATAGAGCAGATTGGTGAAGAGCAGAAGAAGTAACACAGGTCGTGAAAGTTACTACCAGATTTAATGTTTGCATAGAATGATACAGAAAGACAATGTAACCACATAAGGAAGGCATAATACTCGCTTCATAAGACTTGAAGAAAGCAATTGATTCTGTACCCAGAGAAGCTGTGGAGAGTTCCTGAGAGGGATTATGAAGTTGGAGGCAGACTGAAAAAGGCAGTAAGAAGTACATACGTGAATAGCATAGTAAGGTAAGAACAGGATATAAAAACGAGGAATGGTTTGATGTAAAAACTGGAGTAAGGCAAGAGTAGTGGAGATGTCGCCGATACGTTTATAGAGTATTTGACACAAGTCATTATGAGGTGTAAAAGAGAGTATATTAGAAGAGTATGACGGAAGAATCATTGTATATGCAGAATGATTGTTGCTCATGTTGGAGATGGTGAGAGTGAAGCAAACTGGCCGTGTTTCGCAGAAGAAAAGTGAGAGAAACAGATTGAATATGAAATTGGAGAAAACAGAAATAATGGTAGTAAGCAGAGGAGGAGGAGGAGGAGTTTATAGGGAGTAGCCGGTAGAGAGATAAAAATGGATTCAATATAAATATCTAGGGAAGCACTTGAAGAGAAGGAGTGTGCAAAGAAATTACGAGTACGATGAGCAGTATGCAGGCTGTAAGAGCATATTACCCATCTTGAAAGATAAATATATGAAAAAAGAGGTGAAGAGAGCAATATACGAGGGAGTGTTGACGCCGATACTGTTGTATGGGACGGAGACTATGGAGCATGACAGGGGAGAGGAGAGTGGAAATTCAGCACGGAGAATGAATGTGTTGGGGACAGTGGATTGGAAAGACAGAGAGACAGAAGTGAGAAACGAGACAGTGAGGAGAGCGTGGTGTGAAACAATGATGAATTAAAGTGGGGACACGCAAGACTGAGATGGTGGGCGACACCTGGAGAGATGCAGGAGAGAGAGAGACGTTGCCAGCAGCGAGTGTTGGAGACGGAGGAGTGGACCGAGAGGGGAAGCCGCGAAGAGGTGGAGAGAACAGTAGAGGATTCCACTTGACGGAGCACCAGATGCCTGCAAGGATGACTGATCGTGCGATGGTCGATCGTGATGGATAGAACAAGATGGAAGCTGAGGTTGGCCCCACTGACAGGCTCGTAAGCCTCTGGGAGAGGATGTAAGAGTATATTATATTAATATATATATAATATATATATAATATATTTATATATATATATTAATATATATAATATATATATATAATATATATATATATATATTATAATATTATATATATATATATTATATTATAATATATAATCAGTATCATGCCATGTTCAATCACTTAATTATATATAGTATTTCTATATTAATATATAAATATATATTATAATATATATATATATATATATATATATATATAATAATATATATATATATATATATATATATAATTATATATATATATATATATATAAAATATATATATATAATAATATATATATATATATATATATATATAAGGGTGTTACAATTTATGGGCCGGTGCTGAGTGTGAACCACACCTAAACGTCAATTTTTTTACTGCATTTCATTTGACATTTTTCAATTTCAGACTTACTCAATTTGAACCATGGAAAGATACACAATGGAGCAACGTGTTAAAGTTATTCAGGCTTATTATGAAAATGGGCGTTCAAATCAAAATGCATATCGTGCACTTCGTGATTTTTTTGGTCAATTTAATCGTCCAAATGTGCGTACAATCGGAAAAATCGTGAAAAAATTTGAGCAAACCGGGTCTGTAGGAGATTTGAAAAGACCAGTGCATGCTCGTACAGCTCGTACTGCAGAAAATATTGCTGCTGTTCGCGATAGTGTGGCTGAGGAGCCATCCACTTCAACTCGTCGTCGTGCCCAACAATTGCACCTCTCACGCTCGTCGTTGATGAACATTATGCATAAAGACTTGCATTTAAACGCTTACAAGGTGCAATTGACTCAAGAACTAAAGCCTCTTGACCATACAAAACGTCGTCAATGGTCAGAATGGTGGCAAGAAATGGCAACAGTGGATGATCAATTTTCGAAGAAAATCATCTTCAGTGATGAGGCACATTTTCACCTCACTGGATTCGTCAATAAGCAGAATTGCCGCATTTGGGCGAATGATAATCCAAGAGTGATTGTCGAAAAACCAATGCACCCACAAAGAGTGACTGTTTGGTGCGGTTTATGGGCTGGCGGCATCATCGGGCCGTATTTTTTCCAAAATGAGGCCGGTCAGGCAGTTACTGTGAATGGTGTTCGCTATCGTGAGATGATAACGAACTTTTTATGGCACGAATTGGAAGGTATGGATGTGGACGATATGTGGTTTCAACAGGACGGTGCCACTTGCCACACAGCTAACGAAACAATGGCTCTTTTGCGCGACAAATTCAATGGCCGTGTTATCTCACGTGGTGGCGATGTCAATTGGCCGCCAAGATCATGTGATTTGACACCGTTGGACTTCTTTCTTTGGGGTTATTTGAAAGAAAAGGTGTACGTCGATAAGCCAGCAACAATTCAAGAGCTAAAGGATGAGATAATTCGGCACATTAACGGCATAGAACCTCAATTATGCCTCAGCGTCATCGAAAATTTTGACCATCGGATGGAGGTGTGCCGCCGAGGTCGCGGCGGCCATTTGGCCGATATTTTGTTCCATACATAATTGAACCATACCATATTATCATAATAAAAAAAATGACAATAAATTCCTAAGTAATTTGTGTTTTATTCAAAATCAACATCGGCCCTTAAAATTTAACCACCCTTATATATATACGGTATTATATATATATATATTATATATATATATTATATATATATATTATTATATAATATATATAATATATATAATTTTATAATATATTATATATATATATACTATATATTTATATATATATTATATATATATATATATTATATATCCTTTATATAGTATATATATATTTATATATATTAGTATATTATATTTTTATATATATTATATATATAATATATTATATATATATTTAATATTTTTTTATATTTTTAATACAACTTCAAAATAAACTCCGCATCCGCCATCCGCATCCGAGTCCTATACTTTAGATCCGCATCAGCAATCCGCATCCGCACTCCTCATATCTTAAGCATCCTGCATCCGCATCCGCATCCGCAAATACGTCAAATTTGACATACCGGATTTTCTTTATGACTGCAAATATTGAGGGATATTCCTAAGGTTAATTCCGCCTATAGGGCTTGATATTTAATATTTGATATATTTAAATTGAATGAAATTTATAACTTTTATTATTTATATATATATTATTATATATTATATATATATATTATATATTTAATAATATTATATATATATATATATATATATATATTATATATAGGTATATATATTAATATAATATATTATATTTATTTACTATATATATAAGTATATATCTATACAGGTTGGCATTGCGAGCGCAACTTGTTGCGGCCGCAATTGCGATCGCAATTATCTCGGTTGCGGTTGCGATTGCGCCGCAATTATTTTGAATGAGTTGCGAATTGGCTTGCGACGCAATTATTTTAAGCAAAATTACACCGCAAATCGCCAACCGCAACTTGAAAAAATAATGAAAAATAAAACATTAATTTTAATTCTTTCCATATTTTCAAACTTCAGAACAAGTTTAATTAGAATGTTATTACAAATTATTACATTATTATTATTATATTTATTTTTATTATTTATTTTTTATTATTATTATTATTATATGTGAAATTATTATTATATTAATTATATTATTATTTATTATTTATTTGTAAAAAATTCCGTTTAGTCATTTGATTTTTTCCTTTATATAGTCCTTGTTTCATTGGATGTTAAATGAAAAACACAACCAACCAGTATTCATTCTTCAGCTTCAGCTTTGTTTTTAATGTTTTAGCAGATTTATTCGATATGGAGGTGCAAAAACTTTTAATTTATCATGATTGTTTATTTATTTTATTTGGAAGAATTAGAAGAAATATTTATTTGGATAGACTATCCGAAACGTTCTGTAAAGTAAATAAATAAAAAATTAAAGGGAAAATTCTAGTTGCTGTATACGCTTTTATTCCTATATAATATATATATATATATATATATTTATTAATATATATATATATATATATATATAATATATATATATATATATATATATATAATGATATATGCGTTTTTTCTGGCACTTGATGCTGGCGATTGGGTATTGCTTAATTGGACTGACTGCTATCTCTGGTATTCCGATAAGGTGGCAACTGTAATTGTTGATGTAGTAGCAGGTTCATTCCTTCTTGACTAAATCTTTCTCCCTCAATAATCCAATGGTTCAATTCGTGCTTGCTCTCTGGGTCATTCAGGCTAGACACAGTGCGTATCGGGAGTAATTCTCGTTCTACTATCACTCTTGCTAATTTTATTTATTATATATATTACTCTTGTGTTGTAGCAATATTCTCTGAGTGTCTCTCTGTAGTAGATATGGGTCGCTTAAACCTCCTTGGCATTCTCCTACTGATAAATTCTCTAGGCCTCTTGCCAAAAACATCTCATATACATTCTGTCAAATCTGTTTTTTTTTTTAATTGTTGTTTACTGTTTGCTAATTCCCCAACTGAAAAGGAAAATCTCTTCGTGTCTTCCTATTTTCCTATAACTAACCCTAGACTGATTCTGGGGTACTCCTCCTCTCTCCTTTTCTTCAGGCTGTCCTAGCCATTGCCTGGATGTAACATTTAGATTTCGGTGCATGAGGCTCCTGAAATCTATGAAGGTTTGCTCGGATGGCATTCCTCCCTGAGTTTTGATGGAGTGTGCTTTCCCCCCCCTCCGTATCAACTATATTCTCTTATGTCTCAATACTAACACTATTCCCTCAGTGTTGGAAGCACGGACATGTCCAACCTGTTCCTAAATAAAAAATTGAATTCCCCCTGATCTTCTAAACTATCGCCTATAGTTCTCAATTGGAATATTTCTTCTCAACTTCCTTTCTCTATATCATCTGGAGTTCATTACTCTTTGCGTAGTACGGCTTTTCGGAGCTCAGAGGTCTACTGCATAATATACTTTTCTATCTAATGAATTTGTTATGGTTTCCCCCATTAGGAATTCGGAGAGACTTGCTTTTGCTTGACATATCCCAGGGCATTTGACCGGTGGATATGAGCACGGATATACTATTTCAAGCTCCCCTCCTTTGGGTTTTCTCTTCTCTTTGCTAACTTATGTCTAGTTTTCTCTTCAAATCATCAATATCGCTGTTTTTTTATCTGTCAAAGTGAGGTTCCTCAGGTCTGTCTTTATCTCCTACTTTATTCTATATATATTTCTACACCTGCACATCTAACTCTTTCCACTCGTATGCCGATGACTCGACCTTCATCTTCAATCATTCAATTCTTCTTCCTCTTTATTCTAGAATTGCTTTCGTCCTTAATCTTTTCCGATTTTCTATTCGTTATGTGGATAGAAGTTTCTCGGTGGGTTCGTCTCATATTATTTAAAAACCCAAACTACCTTACAAATCTCCCTCTCTAAAAACACCTCTAACTTCCTATCTCTTTCGATGGTTCTCTAGTCTCTCCTGTTGACAATATATAAACATCCTTGGGCTTAACATAAACAAAAAAATGTTTGGAAACCTCACATCACAACGGCTGCTAAGGCGGCCTCAAAGAAACTGGGAGTTCGATTTAGGGCTGCGAGACTCTTTTTCTCTTCTCGTTGTCTCCCAGCTATACAAGGGCCTCTCCACCCTTGTATTGGAGACTTGCTCTCATTCAGGGAGGGCTCTGGTCACCCAGCTTTTGGATAGGGTTGAGCCAAAGGCAAAAATAAACTTTTCTGCACTTTCCAGTTCACTTGACCCTTTTATTATTCGCGATGTTGGTGCTATATCTCTTTTCTATAGGTACCAGCGGCAGGTGCTCGGAGAGAGCTTATCACTTCCACCAAATTCAAGATTGCCATCGCAGTGTAAGCGTGGCGCTGTTTCGGCGCATGATATTGGTAACTGCAGGCATTGTTTCTTTCATCACTGCCACCTCTGTTCTGAAGGATTTCTCTTCCAATCTTCGTTTTCCTGTGAATTTAATCTCTCTCACCAAAGCTGCAGTCTGTGCTCATCTGGTAGTTTTGCGTTAGTTGATGATATATGAGGTGTTATGCAACACACCCTCCTTGGAAGAGGCTCTGACGAGTGAGTTGGAAGTGACGACTGTAAATATATTATTATTATAGTATAGTATATTTATATATATATATTTATATATATATATATATATATAGTATATATATATACTTGTATATTTATATATATATAAAACAATTATATTCAAACTTCAAAGAGAAACTATTCGATCTACGTTCAGCATCCGCATCTCATCTTCTTAAGGATTCCGCCATCCGATCCTCATCCTCTTTAAAGATCCGCCATCCGCATCCGCAAACAGTCAAATTTTTACATCACTAATATCATGGAGTAATATAATATATATATATATATATATATATAATATATATATATATATATATATATATATATATATACTATATATTATATATTATATATATATATATTATTATATATATATAATATTTATTTCATATGATACATAAATATACTTGTATGTATATATATATTTTGCTGCGGAATTATTAATTTCTCTTGTTTTAGTATATTTAACGTACAATAGTTGCGGTTGCGAATTGCGGTTGCGACCGCAATTCGCGGTCTACCGCAATTGCGTTTGCGGTTGCGATTCGCAATATTCTTACGAATTGCGATTGCAGATTGCGCCGGCAATTATTTTTGTGGTTGCGGCGGCCAACACGATATATAGTAGTTATATATAATTATATAATATTGAGTAAATATATATATATAATAGTATATTATATTAATTATATATGTGTAATATATATATTAATATACTCTAATATTATATATATAATATATTATATCATATATATATAAAAACTGAAAAACTTAATTTGCAATAAAGAAGAGTGCAAATTATTTGTCTCTCTTTTAAAAAGTTAGTAGATTTGTTATTAGTATGTCTGATTAAATTGCTTTAACTCTATCAACAAACTCAAAAAAATGATGTTATAATTTTCAGTATTTCTAGTTTGTTACGCATATTAAAGTTAAAAAAAACAAAAAAAAAAATCACCGGACTTACAAGTAAAAAAATACACCAGACATTTAAATACAATACGTTTTTTTTATATAAAGAAAACTACTTTCCTTATATAGTATTATCTTTACTCTAGAAATATAAACTATGTAACACCTTACTCTAATTATCTAATACATAAATATTAGAGATATATATATTATTATATATATATATATATTATATATATATTTATTTATATATTATGATATTTATATATATATAAGGGTATATATAATAGTGATGCATCATGATGCATTGTGTTTCCGCGATCCTGGGATGCGATGCGATTTTTATTTAACATCTGGGATGTTTGCTATGCGGAATGTTATATATATAATATATATTATATAATATATATATATAATATATGTTATTATATAGATAGTATATGATATATATAATATTATATTTAGATAAATATATATATATATATATATAGTAAATATAAAAAGTATAGTATATATATATATATATATATGATATATATTGTATATAATATATATATATATTTATATATAGTATATATATATAATATAATATATAAATATATATATATATAAATTATATATATATATATATTATGATATATAATTATATATTATATAATATATATATAAATATATATATATATAATATATAATATATATATATAATATATATATATATCTATATATATATTATATATATATCTATATATATTATATATTTATATATAATATTTATATATATATAAATATATATATATATATAATATATATATATATATATATATATATATAATATATATTAATAATATTATATATTATATATATTTATTATATATATATATATATATATATATCATATTATATATATATATATATATATTAATATATATATATATATATAATTATATATATATATACTATAATTTATAATATATATATATATATATATATATATATAATATATATATACATTACAATATATATGTATCATTATATATATATAACAATACATATGTGTATGTATATATATTATATATATTATATATATATATATATATTATATTAAATAATATATATAATTATATATATATTATATCTATATATTATAATATATATATATATATATATATATATATAAATATTATTATATATATAATATATATATATATATAATATATACTATTATATAAATATATTATATATATATATATTATAATATATATTATATATTATATATAATATATATATATAATATAATATATATTATTACATATATGCCTAATAAATTTCGAGTTTTTAACCACACTATATAATATAATTAGTTACCAGGTTTGCGGACGGGGACATCCAACTCAAATGTACCACCAACCTCTTTCCCCAACCTCCGACCTTAATAGAAAAAAGCATTTGTATAATGGGCATTATATACTATTTTCACTAGTATTGAAATTACAAAAAATCAAATATAAGAAGGTTGATCGCTTAGAGAAACACAATTTTCTGCCTTTTTGCTAAAGAGTCTGTGTTTTCTTTATTCATATATTAGTCAGCATGCTAAATTACTCTCTCACATGGACTCTAGTTGGAGGACAAGGCCACAGTATTTTCCTTGCAAGTTATTACTTAAGCTGAGGTAAACAATTATTGCTTAAATTCTCCACCAACTGATAGATCATCATTGTTATCTAGTGTTTTTCTTGGAGATATTTTCAATCGTATTTGCACCCATCATTTTATAATGCTTGTGTTTCCTCATCACTACTCGAACTGTAAGAATTTTTCCAAATGAATCTGTTATTAATTATACTTGTAGAAGATGTTTAGTTAGGTAGATTCTTTCCTTTTTATGGGTGGCGAATTATAGACTGTTCGAGTGACAGTATTTCAACTGGATCACAAAGTTGACAGATTTAACTTGTTCGTAATATGTGTTACAAAAAAAAACTTGTCTGTTATAAGGGGAGATCTATGTAAAGTTGCAATAGTATAGAATGTACATTTAATTTCCACAGAAAAAGCGTTTTTTTTTCTAGTTCTAGTTTTAATTACATCTCAATTCTTTTTAAAACCGCCATCATTTATTTGCAGATGGTTCAAAATGCTTGAGAATTAATCGCTTTTCATCGGAAGACAGAAGCTTAGACGGCTCGGTGATTTTTTTGGCGTCCCTATTCAATGTAATAACTTCTGATGACTCAAATTATTATGAGACTTATGCTGTGAGATCAGTGAGTCATCATTAACAACAGTTGATCGAGTCCGCAATGTCCTCTCATTTTTTTTAAAGATTTGCGGTTCAGATTCATTCTTAAAGTATTTTTTCATTATAAAATTCTTTATCAAACTCGACAATAAATATCCGCTAAACATTCTTTACTAATGTGGATCGGATGTTACCTGCACACTAATAATATTATATAATATATAATATATTATATAATATATATATACTATATAAATTATATATATATATATATATATATATATATATATATATATATATATATAATAATATATACATATATATATATAGTATATAATTTAAGTTGAGTTAATTCTCAAGAGAGCTTTAAATATATAAATTAATTCCTTATGGAAACACTGATTAATATCTCCATTCGGCAATCCTACTTAGATTTGAAAGTAAATTATATATATTATATAATATATATATATATATAATATATAATAATATATATTATATATATATATAATATAATATATATAATTATTATATATATACTTATATATATATAATAAATATAAATATAAATATATATATATGATATATATATATATAATATATATAATATAATATATAATAATATATATATATATATATATATATAATATATATATATATATATATATATTAATATATATATATTATATATATATATTATAAATATATATATAATATATACTATATATATATAATGAGTATATAATATAATATATTATATATATATATATATATATATATATATATATATATATATATATATATATATATATATATATATATATATATATATATATATATATATATATATATATATATTCCCGATGACATAACACCTTGACGCGTTGGCGAAGCTTGTGCTTTCTGATAACATTTTGGGCTATATTGTACACGTTCAATGACATCGGGGAGGCCAAGGCTTAGGTTCCAAACTAAGACTGAGCCAATCTTTGCCAATTCGTTCAGAGTCAGTAATGGAGTGCGCTCCACAACTTACTGTTGAGTCATCGGAGTTAAATATCTATTATCATCAACACAGAAGGAACTAGAAAATTATACGACCCCTTACGAAACACTACATGTCGAAGGATCGCATTTAAAATCCTCATAGTAGTCTTTAACGACAAGGTGGGAGAGGGAAAGAAAATGAAGAGGAATGCACAGGAAAGTTTGGACATGGTGAAAGAAGCGAACGAGGTTTAGAGCTTATTTAATTCATTTCAGCAATCGGCTTCAAGATCGCTAATAGTCACTTCCAGATGAGTTACATAGAAAGTAAATATCGAAAGAACCCAAATAATGAAGCACATAATGATATTGACTACATCCTTATTAGTAGAATAGATGTACCAAAAGTTATTCAGGTCATCAATAAAGTCATGGTACGTTGCAAAATCTAAGTCAACTTCCAACAAGAGAGGAAATAAATGTTCCACACAAAACCACGATCATTTAGAGTTTACAAAAACCTCGTACATCTCTTCCAAATTAATTTATGAAATAACTTTGATGCCCGAATATATCACCAAAATAAATGAGTAATTAATATGACCAACATGAAAAACAACATCTTTGAATCACTGACTGAAGAGGCACAAAAACACAAAGGAGTTGAAAGAAACATTTTTTTCTGAGGAAATCAGATACCTGATAAAAAGCGCAGAAAGCTGCGACACCTCAGAGCAAGTGAGAAAATCGAATTTGTTAAACTGAACAAAGCTTACCAACAAGAAGCAAACAACCGACCTTCGTAGAAACACTACATAGTGACTGAACGAGGCGTGAGAAAGGGCAAAAGTTTCAAAATGGTCAAAAGGAGCTTGCACAGAGTTGTTTCTAAATGAGTGACTGTCTCGAAGCTAACGCCAAAAGTATAGCAAATAGAGACATAAATGTTGAGCGTGAAAAGGAATATCAGTAAGAATTATATTCTTCAAACTTAACGTTTTAACAATCATCAAATAGATGACGAAATTATCCACCAGATTGCAGATTTCTACCAGTCACCTCAATAGAGGTCGAAAATATTATCAGTAGCATGAAGAAAAGCAGAACTCAAAATCCAAAAAAAGCATAATTTTGACTTTCTCAGGAATGCCGGTAAACTCAACCTTCGGAAACTGGCCAATCTCTTTACAACCTCTTTAAAGAAGGGACAATTCCCTATTAAGTAGAACGAAGTAATCATAATCCTATTTCACAGAAAAGGCAAAGTCAAAGATCCTGCGAACTACAGATCTACTCGTATCTGCCTTCTAAATGTGTCTGCAAGATCTTCACCCGAATAATCACCTTGAAGGTCAACAAAATACTTGACACAAACCAACCCAGAGAACTATCGATCTCCTGCAAACAGTTAACTAGTTGAGAAAGCCACAAAATACAATATACACGTTGTACTTTCCTTTGTTGATTGCAAGAAAGTTTTTGAACCCTCAGAAACCAAATCAGTCATTGCAGCCGTCAAACAAAAGGGTGATGACAAACGAGACATTAGATGTAAATATTTAGATCAAAATTGAGAACAAGACCATCTAGCTGGTGATCAACTACATCTATTTAAGCCAACTCGTCTTAACAACACCATCCCCAAGTCTAACATTGCCATGATCCTGAAAAGAAAAACTTATAACCAGTTCCTATCACCAGCAGACACATACGGTTAAGAGGCCTGGAACCTGACAACAAAGAAGCTCAACTGCAAATAAGAACTACGTAACAAGATAGCTGAAAACTTATGTTCGGCATCATTTGGAGGAACAAAAAGACAGCGTAGTGAATACAAGAGTGGACTAACGTCCTCAGCATTCTTGAGGAGATTAAATTGGAACTTAGCAGATCATGTTGCAAGAATGAAAGACAGAAGTTGGATATCTATTTTAGCCAACTGGATCCAAGGATCAAATGAATCAGATGGAAGAATGACATTTTCAAATTCGAACCACGATGGCAGAGAAGAGCATAAAGACCGGATTAAATGGCAACAAATGGGAAAGACCCACGTCAAAAAAAGAAAACGACAAAGCTTAAGAAGATATGTATGTATGTATGTATGTATGTATGTATGTATGTATGTATGTATGTATGTATGTATGTATGTATTTGTATGTTTATATGATGTGATGTATTGTAGTACTTATGTAGATATAAAAATATACTAATATATAATATATATCATATATATATAATATTATAATATATACATCAAGTTCCGATATTCTTCTGATGTGTCATGCAACAAAGATATATTTCGGCAGTTTCTTTTCGAAGGATCTGTAACATAGGGTCAAATAACTACTGCACCCGATTCAGATCGACTCTCTGGAAGAGGAGCACAATCCATCCAGCTATCAGTCTGAGGATCGTATGCTTCGACATGTGATATAGTTACCTGAAAATTAAAGAAACATTCCTATTAACTTCATCAATTAGTTTGTTTTATTATGATTAATGTTAAAATTTGAATTTAAGTTCAGGATTACGATTTTATTGTAATAATCAGTTTATGATGAGGAATAGTATCCGTTGAAGTTGAAAAATTGTTCAATAATTAATATATACCATATAGCTACTATATAAAATGTAAGATGAACTCATAAGATGTATGGTCAACCATCTATAAAAGGAGCTATCAAAATTGTGCACATATTAAAGCTCGATATGCTTTAAATTGTAAAATATGTACCTATATGTATGACTAAATATATAATATATATATATATATATATATATATATAATTTGTATATTTATATTTATATATCGGCTTATAATATACTATACTATTATAATATAGTATATATATAAATAAAATATATAATTAAATTAAAGGTAATAATATAACTTATATATATATACTTAAAAATTTATATATATATATATACTATATATATATATACTATATATATGTCGTCTCCGGAGGCGGACACATAGAAAACATCGGGAAGGAAGAAATGAGAAGAGTAAGAGAAGGGGTTGGCAAGAGATTGAAGAGGACTGTAAATTTCAGAAGAGTTGATACACATAAAGCCCCAAATAGTTTTTATCTTTAAGGAAAGTGTAGTGTTTTCTGTTGTGTGAATTGAAGCCAGATTATTATTTAGAAGTAGAGAAGAAAGTAGGAATCCCCTAATGCTTACCCAACATAACCAGTACACATCTCCCTACGAAAAACATTATATGATATAAATCACGACCTTAGCTGATCCTGTTGTATCATGTACATGACGGCATTTCTAAGATGTCGTAGACAGTGCTCCCTTTTCTTTTTGTGACTGTTAACTTTAAAATTTAAATACATTTTCATTTATGCTGAAACTCTAATAAATTATTCATAGCATTTTCTATTCTTAACATAGTATTAACCAAGCACAGACAGTACACATGTCCTAGCGAAAAGCATAACAAACAAAAACAGCATGTATTTATTTCTAAATTCTAGTGTATTATGTGCGTAATGTCATTTCTATATCAAACATTGTATTTCGTTTTCGTTCAAGCATTAACTTAATTTGATTTTCTTTTAGCTGAAACATTTATAGTTGTAATCTATTTCTTTTCAATCTGTAATTTTAATAATTTTTATATTTTTCTTTCCAACGTTAAGTAAATTTTTTTGA
>JABUQX010007555.1:0-12500 GCA_015478945.1 Trachelipus rathkii | reverse complement strand
GATTTCAAGACCACATAAGATCAAAGGAGCGTAGAAAAATAAAATCAAACCCTAATCTAACAAAATCGCAGATGAACAAATAACACACATAGGGGCTAAAGTGCAGAGAGGGTACAAAAGCCGCACAAGGAAACAAAAAAAAAAAAAACAAAGAAAAACACTGAAAAAAGAAGTAAAAAACGAATACGACAATGACAAGCGAAAATAAAATCAAAAAAAAGAACAGACAAATTAATGTAATGTTTGTATTACATACGATAACTGAAAAAACAAAGCGAGATGGAAGAGACAAAGTAAACAACAAAAGAAGAATAAAAATGAAGATGAAATAGAAGAAGTAGATGAATAAAACCTTACAATCTGTGATCTAGGAAAAAATTATGATAAATAAAAAAAATTGATTATGCAAAAACACCCAAACTAAGTATGTAAATAAAAAAAAATTTAACAGAGTATAAAATAAATAAAATTACATTTTAACATGATGAACTTCTAATTTAGAATACTAAATAAACTGTATAACAATAAAATAGTAACATATATATATATAGATATATTATATACTGTAAATTGGGATAATCCGTTTTGCTAGAAGCAGTCGATGGTAATACTTACTGGACAGAGCGAGTTATATCGTAGGGTAAAATATCGGGGAACAATAAGAATAATACGAACAATAAAGATACGTAAAGAGTAAATATAAGAATAAAACAAAGCTTGTATGAGGTGTAAACAATATATATATATTGTACCGGACATACGCAACGATACTATCCTACATAATTTATACATATATAAATTAGTATATAATATATTAGAGATATAGTATAATTAGTATAATAATATACTACTTATATATATATATATTATGAAATTAAAAAAAAATCAAAAAATCAAATTTATATCGCGATATCTGTCCAACGAAAAAATTTAAAACCACCTCCGTTCGGAATCAGCTAACTCAATTTTTTTATTATGTAATTTAAGGTCATATCTATTTATAATGCATGCATTTATAAAACTTTAACTCATCACACCTATCTCGCTATTCATCTTAGCGCACTAAATTCCCGTTATACAACCCAATTTTTTCTGCCTATCAAAACCTTTGCACCATTTTTCATAATCTTTATTATTATAATTAAAATTTCATGTATTGACAATTTCGGGGCAAAAAAGAATAAGGAAATTTATCGGTTAACATATGAATTTTTAAAAACGGATATTCACAATTGTACTGTTTGTCTAACTACTGTAGCGCAGTTAATCCTCTATATATATATTAGGGTTTTATATATATAAATATTATATATATATAAATATATTATTAGAGCTAATAATATATATTTATATATATATGGTATATATATATTATAGTAAATATATATTAATCTATATATATATATATAGAATAGTGTCTAAAGACATCAGGGTAACTCGGAACGCTACACTACAGTAAACCAATACAGATTGTGAATCAGGCTAAAATTCTAATGGAGGTTGTTTAATTTTTTTTTTTTTTTTTTCTTATCAAAATTTTAGATTTTTTCAGGATTAGGCTCGACCTTGACGGGGCAAGGAAGTACAGAAGTCCCACCCCCGTACGGATCCACCGACCCGTAGACCCCGATCATGCCATCTTCGTTTACCCTATTTATTCCTTTAGTTAAAAAAAAAAAAAATTATTAACTTTCACATTATTACTTAATTAAAAAAAAAAAATTTTTTTTTACCTCAAACATTTTAAAATTAAATTCTTCTTAATTGATTTTTAATCTCTTCCAAAAACTCAATAAATCTGTTGTTATTATAGTTTTTCTCAATATTAAAATAAAATGTCATAAAATGTAATTAGAATGTATAACCAACTAAATACAAAATACTGAAGTATAAGTAGATAGTGCGTGTCACAGTTGATTCGCACGTTAAGTCGCACGGCAGAATGAAGATAAGAAAAATAGTCGCCAAGCTGGAAAATGAGGCCGTGCGTTACGGCTGACAAAAAAAAAAGAAAAAAATAAAGAAAAAGAAGAAATGAAAAACCCTCCGTAGGAAGTGTGACCGAGAGTCAAGATAAGGCCCAAGGTAATCAAACTTATATTCAGTATCGATATTCATTTTCAATTGAGCTCTCAACAGACATACACTTTAACGTGACCACACTATTTGAGCTAGAATCTGAATAAGGAAAGAAACCAATACTGAAAACTTTAATATAATTTCAGTATTTATTATCTCCTTGGATTTGTTACGGACTCAAAGGTGTTATAATAGGTCCCTGGTATAATATAATATTAAGGTACAAAGTTCCAAGCGGTAAAAGAAACTATGATAGTTACACATGGAAGCTGTCCAACGAAGTGGCCGCAGGAAGAATCTACTAATTTCTTATATTAAAAAACCATGACAGAAATGTAAAATGAGATAAGATTCCTTACAGAATACAATCTTATCAATACACTTAATATAAACATGGAGATCCAACTAGAAAGGAAAATTAGAAAAGCAAGCCTTCATGATACTGGATTACTATTTTATTGAAAACATATTTTAGGGGAATTACTAAGACAAGAAAACAAATATATACAAAGGATCGTAAAGCAGGACCGTACTATTGGAACTTATCGGGTCTTTTGGAAATAGGAATAAATTCAACTGGCGGAAAGTTAAAATACCAGAACACAAAAAGAACAATCAAATACACAGAAATATACTAATTTCCTAACAAAGTACAAAAAGAAGATACTGTACAAACGGATAGTATCAATCATCGAAAACTAAATAATAATAAATAAAACACAATAAACAGAAGAAAACTCATGAGAAAATACCACTAATAAGAAAAACAAAACTAATGCCGCCATACACTGATACCTAATGACATCTGTCTAAGACGAAAATCTAGCAATACTTTCATCTAATAGAGAATTACAACAAATACTACACATGTCTCTAACTCAATAAAAAAAGAAACATTACACAATTGTCATATAACTCAGTATGTAATAAAAAGAAAAAAAAAAGGAAACCTTATACGCAACTGTGTATAATACTCTTTGTTAGTCAAATTAGAAATATTGATTTAGCAACCACCCAACAGTCCAGTGCGCTAAAAAGTTATAAAAAAAATAGTAAGGTCATCTACTAATATTTTAGACTGAAAGTGAACAAATCAGGGCTACAGACAGAAAGGGAAGAGGCACTACATTAGAGTAGTAATAAACGAAGTAATACGAGACCAAGTGGAAAAAAAAAAAAAAAGAAGACAGAGACGAGGGAGGGAAGGAAGAGGATACGAATGCAAATCACTGTGAATTATGATTTGAACAAGAATACTCATCAAAGAAAAAAATATAGAAAAACAGGTCATACTTGTCAAGTTGTGTCCTTTGCAAAATCTTAAAAAATTACAATCTTGGGAGAACCAAAAAACAAAAGAATATCTGACAAAAAAAAAAACATCTCCCCCAAGAGGTACAAAAAGTTGTTAAACACAAGTAAGAGATAACACAAATACCAGAATAGCGAAAGCACCGAGATAATCAAAGACAACTATATATCGAACTATATACTATTAATACATCCTATCATATAACACATATGTTGACCACATAGTTTAAGTAAGGTGTCTTTTCAAGCTCGGAATCACCGTGTCTATATAACAGTCGTGTAGTAATTGACATAAATTTAAGGACGAACTATGGGTCTTACAAAAATAAAAAATACTGAAAATATTGAATAATATATCAAGTACAATGTTGTTTTTCTGTATAGAGATTAATGTCTTTACCTTCCGCCTCGGATGGAATCAAATTTAAAGAATTGTATTGCCTTCAACTTACAATAAGTTATAAACAGAATTTTAACTTATATAATTATTGTAGGACCTGATTATGCCTATTTAACTGGCATATAAAATTAATGTATTGATTTTTGAATTAGTTTGGGATCTTTCAATAGGTCACTGTCGTAAGCAAGAAGACAAATGTCTATATGTAACCACTAGACGGACATGATCTGGCGCGCGCGAGACAATAAAGGTTAACAAGTAAGAACAACTGATCGTATGAATTCCAGGATTTTTAATATGTATCACAATTCAATATATTTATGAACCCATATTTAGGTTGGATAAACTTCTTCAGTAAAAATGGTCTATCTTCTACATTATGTAGTATACTGATAATGTTTAATCCAGGACGATAGCGTATAGAGTCTTGCAAAAAAAAAACAACAACGAGCAAAATAGAAGGTATAGAGAGCATTCTTGTTTCTCTATCGTATAGAACCGGTACTCGATCTAATGACAAATTCTGGGATCAAAATTCCAAAGATAATAGTTGCCCCGTCAAGTGTTTAAAATGAAGCATACAGAGGGTTCTCCTAATTTCATTGGAAACTTTATTAAGTCGTACCAACAAAAACCATGCCAGCGGCGAGGAATAAAATAAATTATAATAAGATATGTATGGATCTTCTACTCAAACAGTCACTCTGTCGGATAACATGTACAGAATTACATATAAAACATTATATAAGACTGCTCTCGCAACCCCCAATAAAAAGTTACAGTATCACAAACGCTATGATGCCTATTCATTCCCAAATAATATTATTGACCCATATAAATAGGTTATGGTATTTTCAGTAGACGTCACTATCTTAACAATCATGTAAATTTGACCAATAAATTTTAGGAAACGTTACTATAGCGTACAAATTTCATAAAAAAAAGTGACCTCCTTGATGTAGACTGATCTTCTTTGTTCTCATTCTGATAGAAATTTATGGCCTCTTGCCAATCTGTGACAAATTATAAAGATTGTTGCCCCTCAATAAAAAGTTAAAAGGGTTTACCTAATTTTCAGGACCTAATTGAGTCGTACAAAAATTAATAATATTTTGATAATATGGTTGGATCTCTTCAATAGGTTCCTGTCGTAACATTCTAAATTAAACTTAAAAACTGTTGCCCCTAGGAAAAAGTACAAGAGTCACAACGTTGATGCTAATTCAATTTTCATATTTTCATTGTAAATATTTTGACCCCATATTTAGGTTGGTACTTCTCAGTATTTCCACTCTCTTACATTTCAGTGCAAGTTAATGACATAAATTTGTAGGATAAAAGAGAAATAAGAACGTACAAATGAGTGTCTACAAAATAAAGAACGTATGAATATAGTATCAAAGAATAATAGAATAAAAGCTAATTATTATAAATAGAAGACATAGTCTCGTGGCAGTAACTACTTCCTTGTAGGATAACATATTGGGTAACCACCCAGTGGGTCAAATTAAAAAGATTGTAATGCCCCTCGGCAGAATAAAAGAAATAAAAGGGTTAGATTAACTTAATAAAATATTTCTATAATGACCTACTTTGTATCGTTTAAAATTAAGGTAAAAATTATATTCTGCAAATATTATGGATCTATTCAATAGATTCACTTTAGTTGTACATAATCAAAGTATATTAATTAAGTTAAAAAAATTGTTTGCCCCCCAGATAAAAAGTTACAAGAATCACAACGTTGATGCTATAATAAATTTCACCGTAATTTTAACATATTTTTCTTCAAATAATTTTAGACCCTAATATTAATAAGCATATTTCAGTTGGTACTTTAACAGTAGGTCACTGTCTTTACACAATGTAGTTTGACATAAATTTATAGAAAACGAAGTAACAAAAAAATAGGGAATCTTACAAAGAAATAAACGAATAGAAAGATATTAAACAGACTATATGTTATCTCTTCTGTGAGAGTACCTGATCTAATCCATGTGATCAAAATTACAAAGTAGTAGCTCGTCCCAATCAAATAATAAAGGTTAAACAGAGATTGAATTACTTAGAATGATTCAAGGAATTACTTTTGAGTGCGTACTTAAAAAAAAAATAAAGAGATATGATATCCTTATTGGTATAAATGCTTGAGAGGAACAGAAGATCTACAATTCCAAAAATAAGGTCACTGTGGTACGATGTAATCTAAATAAAGTTTAAATTTGAAGACACAAATACGGATTGGCCGGCCGAGCAGAAATAGACAGGACGTAATACATCGGCAGAAGTCACAAACGTAGAATGCAATATGGTCATATCCAATTTGTCATAAATTGGTACATTCAAATATTTTGACACATATTTAGCGTTTACGGAAAATAACAAATGAAGTAATTCCCAACATGGTAGAGTCACATGTGCTTCCAGATCACTCGTAGAAGTGTGACGATAAAATTCTAGAGCACGTGACTATGGGTCCATAATCAAAAACAAAAAACGCGTAGAAATATACAGACATGTTGTTTCTCTCTCTGCCGTGTAAGAGACAGGGTAACTGTCCTTACAAAATCTAGCTGACTCAACATCTAACAGAATTAAGAGTTGCCCCTCAAGTAAAAAGTTAAAAGGGTTTACCAATTTTCAGAGGTGCCGGTATTGAGAACGATAACGCAAAACAAGGATATACATAAATTAAAATTTAATATGTTAGGAACTCGGTACTTACAAGAATCGGATACTTAATCTGTAGCAGTTCCTAAGAGTATCTAAACCACTCTGACAAAAACGTTGCAAAACCCCTAAAGCGTAAAAAGTTAACTACGAAGTCATAAACGTTGATTGCTATATATCCAATTTTCATATTTTCATTTAAATATTTTGACCCATATTTAGGTTGGTACTTCTCAGTATGTCACTCTCTTACATCATGCAGTTTGACATAAATTTTAGGACGTACTTTGGGTCTTACAAAAAAACGTAGTATATAAAGACATGGTTGTTTCTCTTTTGTAGGTTACTATTTTACACCCAGTGGTCAAATTAAAGATTGTTGCCCCTCGGGTAAAAAGAAAAGGTTTTACTTAATATTTTGGACCTACTTTGAGTCGTACAAAAAAGGTAATATATTCTAATATGTTGGATCTATTCCATTGGTCACTGTCGTACATTATATTTTAAGTTTAAAAACTGTTGCCCCCCAGATAAAAAGTTACAAGAATCACAACGTTGATGCTATATTCCAATTTTCATATTTTCATTCAAATAATTTATCGACCCATTTTTAGGTTGGTACTTTTCAGTAGGTCACTGTCTTACATCATGTAGTTTGACATAAATTTTAGAACGAACAATGGGTCTTACAAAAAAACGTAGAATATACAGACATGTTGTTTCTCTTCTGTAGGTTACTGTATTACATCCTGTGATCAAATTAAAGATTGTTGCCCCTCAGGTAAAAAGTTAAAAGGGTTTACTCAATTTTCAAGACCTACTTTGAGTCGTACAAAAAGGTAATAAATACTGATATGTTGGATATCTTCAATATCTCACTGTCGTACATTCTATATTAAATTTAAAAACTGTTGCCAATCAGTTAAAAAGTTACAAGAGTCACAACGTTGATGCTATATTTCAATTTTCATATTTTAATTCAAATATTTTGACCCATATTTAGGTTTGTACTTTTCAGTAGGTCACAGTCTTTCATCATGCAGTTTGACATAAATTTTAGGACGTACAATGGTTCGTACAAAAAAACGTAGTATATAAAGACATAATGTTTCTTTTTTGTAGGTTACTATTTTACAACCTTTGATCAAATTAAAGATTGTTGCCCTTCAGGTAAAGAGTAAAAAGGTTTTACTTATTTTCTGGACCTACTTTGAGTCGTACAAAAATGGTAATATATACTGATATGTTGAATCTCTTCAATATTTCACTGTCGTACATTCTATATTAAATTTAAAAACTGTTGCCCCAAAGGTAAAAAGTTACAAGAGTCACAAGGTTGTTGCTATATTCAAATATTCATATTTTCATTCAAATATTACATCATGTAGTTTGAGAAAAATATTATGACGTACTATGGGTCTTACAAAAAAAACGTAGAATATACAGACATGTTGTTTCACTTCTGTAGGTTACTATCCTTCATTCTGTGGTCAAATTAAAAAAATTGTTATAAACCTCAGTTAAAAAGTTAAAAGGGTTTACTCAATTTTCAGGACCTACTTTGAGTCGTACAAAAAAGGTAATAAATACTGATATGTTGGATCTTTTCAATAGGTCACTGTCGTACATTCAATATTAAATTTAGAAACTGTTGCCCCTCAGTTAAAAAGATACAAGAGTCAAAACGTTGATACTATATTTCAATTTTCATATTTTCATTCAAATACTTTGAAGCATATTTAGGTTGGTACTTTTCAGTAGGTCACTTTCTTACATCATGATTTTTTGACATTTTAAAATTGTTATAGGACGTACTATGGGTCTTACAAAAAAACGTAGAATATGACAGACATGTTGTTTCTCTTCTGGAGAGTTACTATTTTACAAATCCTGTTATCAAATTAAAAGATGTTGCCCCTCAGGTAAAAAGTTTAAAGGTTTTGCTTAATCTTAGGACCTATTTTGAGTCGTACAAAAAAGGTAATATATTTTGATATGTTGGATCTCTTCAATAGGTCACTGTCGTACGTTCTATATTAGACTTAAAAACTGTTGCCCCCTAGGTAAAAAGTTACAAGAGTCACAACGTTGATGCTATATTCCAATTTTCATATTTTCATTCAAATATTTTGACCCATTATGTTTGGTACTTTTCAGTACGTCACTGTCTTACATCATGTAGTTTGACATAAATTTTAGGACGTACTATGGGTCTTACAAAAAAACGTAGAATATACAGACATGTTTTTTCTCTTCTGTAGGTTACTATCTTACATTCTGTGGTCAAATTAAAAATTGTTGCCACTCAGGCTAAAAATTAAAAGGTTTACTCAATTTCAGGACCTTACTTTGAGTTGTACACAAAATGTATTAAATACTGATATGTTGGATCTCATTAATAGGTTAACTGGGTTACATTCTATATTAAATTTAAAAACTGTTGCCCCCTAGGTAAAAAGTTACAAGAGTCACAACGTTGATGCTATTTTTCAATTTTCGGATTTTCATTCAAATATTTTGAAGCATATTTAGGTTGGTACTTTTCAGTAGGTCACTGTCTTCCATCATGCAGTTTGACATAAATTTTAGGACGTACTATGGGTCTTACAAAAAAACGTAGTATATAAAGACATGTTGTTTCTCTTTCTGTAGGTTACTATTTTACACCCTGTGATCAAATTAAAGTTTGTTGCCCATCAGGTAAAAAGTTAAAAGGTTTTACTTAATTTTAGAACCTACTTTGAGTCGTACAAAAAAATGGAACATATATACTGATATGTTGGATCTCTTCAATAGGTCACTGTCGTACATTGTATATTAAATTTAAAGACTGTTGCCGCCAGGTAAAATGTTACAAGAGTAACAACGTTGATGCAATATTCCAGTTTTCATATTTTCATTCAAATATTTTGACCCATATTTAGGTTGGTACTTTTCAGTAGGTCACTGTCCTACAACATGTAGTTTGACATAAATTTTAGGACGTACTATGGGTCTTACAAAAAAAAAACGTAGAATATAAAGACATGTTGTTTTTCTTCTGTTGGGTACTGTCTTACAATCTGTGATCAAATTAAAAATTGTTGCCCCCACATGTAAAAAGTTAACAGGTTTTATTTAATTTTCAGGACCTAATTTGACTCGTACAAAAAATGTAATTATATTTTTTGAATATGTTGATCTCTTCAATAGGTCACTGTCGTATGTTCTATATTAAATTTAAAAACTGTTGCCCCCCAGGTAAAGTGTTACAAGAGTCACACGTTGATGCTATATCTAAATTTTCATAATTTTCATCAAATTATTTGACCCATATTTTGGTTGGTACTTTTCAGTAGGTTCACTGTCTTACATCATGTAGTTTGACATAAATTCTAGGACGTACTTTGGGTCTTACAAAAAAAAACGTAGCAAATACACAGACATGTTGTTTTCTTCTGTAGGTATTGTCTTACATTCTGTGGTCAAATTAAAATTGTTGCCCCACATGTAAAAGTTAAAAAGCGGGTTTACTTTAATTTTCAGGAAACCTACTTTGAGTTTCGTACAAAAGCTAATAATTTTACTGATATGTTTGGATCTCTTCAATAGGTCACTGTGTACATGTCGTCTATAAATATTAAAAACTGATTGTCCCCCCAGGTAAAAAGTTACAAGAGTCAACAACGTTGATGCTATATTCCAATTTTCATATTTTCATTCAAATTATTTGACCCATATTTAGGTTTGGTAATTTTCAGTAGGTCACTGTCTTACGTCATGTAGTTTGACATAAATTTAAGGACGAACTATGGGTCTTACAAAAAAAAACGTAGAATTATACAGAACATTTGTTTCTCTCTCTGTAGTTTACTGTCCTACATCCTGTGATCAAATTAGAAGATTGTATGCCCCTCAACCTCTAACAAGGTTTATACTTAAATTTTAGGACTAAATTTGCAAGTCGGTACTAGAAAGGTAATATTATCTGGATGATGTTGATTCTTTCGGTTCATAGCGTCCACTGTCGTACATTAACGGCCCCCTATATAAAATTAAAAAAACTGTTTGCCCCCCAGGTAAAAATTTACAAGAGTCACAACGTATGATGCTATATTCCAATTTTCATATTTTCATTCAAATAATTTGACCCATATTTAGGTGGTGACTTTTTCAGTAGCGTCACTTGTCTTACATCAGGTAGTATTCTCTTAAGGAGCGTTCAAAAAATAAAATGAACTCTTAATTTTGGGCGGTCTTCCAAAAAAATGTAGAAAATTATACAGAAATGTGTGTGTTTCTCTTCTGGTAGGTGCGTGTGAGTCTTTACATCTGTTGGTTCAAATTTTAAAAATTGCTTGCCCCTCAGGTAAATAAGATAAAAGGGCCTTCAACTTAGAGTGGTTTTCCCCTTCGTAACTTTGAGTTCGCTAAAAAAGGTGAATTAAAATACTGAAAATGTCTGTTGCTCTTCAAAAGGTCCACTAGTTCGTACATTCTATACTTAATTTAGAAAAACTGTTGCCCCTCAGTAAAAAAGTTACCAAGAGTCATCAAGTGTGGATGCTATATGTTCCCATTTCTCCCCATATGTTTCCATCTCAACTATTTTTGAAGCACTATATTCAAGGTTGGTACTTTTTCAGTAGGTACATCTGGTCTTCATCATTGCAGTGTGACATAAATTTAGGAACGTACTAATGGGTCTTACAAAAAAAACGCAGTATATAAAAACTCATTTAAAACTAAGCTTTTGTAGGTTTACTATTTTAAACCTGGTGATCAAATTAAAAGATTGTTGCCCCCTCGGGGTAAAAAGTTTAAAAGGTTTTGACTTAATTTTCAGCGACCTACTTTGAGTACGTTACCAAAAAGGTAATATTTCTCCTCTATGTTTGGATCTCTTCAATAGGTCACCTTCGTACATTCTATATTAAATTTTAAAAAGCTGTTTGCCCCCCGAGGTAAAAAGTTACAAAGAGTCACAACGTTGATTGCTAAGATTGCCAATTTGTTCATATTTTATCAATTCAAATATGTTTGACCCATTATTTAGGTTGTGCTCACTTTTCAGGTAGTCACCCCTGATCTTACATCATGTAGTTTTTGATATAATTCTATGGAACGTCTATGGGTCTTACCAAAAAAACGTAGAAACCTATGTAAAAACATGTTTTTTCTCTTCTGTAGGTTACTGTCTGTACCCTCCTCTTGCGGATCAAATTAAAATTTGTTGCCCCTCAGATAAAAAGTTATACATGGTTTTACTTCTATATTGACCTAATTTTGGGTGTACTAAAACATCGGGCTACATAAACTATTCTGATATGTTACCCAAGTCCTCTCTAATAGGTCACTGTCGTACATTCTATATTTAAAATATAAGACTGTTTGCCCCAGGTAAAAGTTACAAGCGCCTCCCAACGATTGCTACTACATTCAAAATTTTATATTTTCATTCAAATATTTTGTCCCATTATTTAGGTTGGTTACTTTTAATTCAGGATCACGTGTCCCACATCATGTGTTTGACATTAAATTTTAGGAGAAAAAATCGTTCTATCGGTACTTTACAAAAAAAAATTTCAAGTAATAATATAGAAAATATACAGACATGGTAATTGTTAATCTCTTTCATGTAGATAATAATAGGTACTGTCGTAAATACATGTACTGGGGATCAAAATATTAAAGAATGTAATGTCACCCTACAGGTGAAAAAGTTAAAAGGTTTACTTAATTTTTACAGGACCTGATATTTGCAGTCGTACAAAAAAAGGATAATATATATTGATATTGAACTTGGAATGAGCTGCTTTATCAAATAGGTTCGAAATGTCGTACTTAATTCTATGTAATAAATTAAAAACTGTTAGCCCCCCAGGTATAAAATAAGTATAAATAAGTAAAATTAAAAACGCTAACAAATACCAAAATTTTCAATTAATTATGATTCATTCAAACCTATTTGACCCATATATTAAGTTGGTACATTATTCAAGCTAAGGTCCAGCTTATCTATGACAAATCATTTAAGTAGTTTAGACATAATGATTTCTAA
>JABUQX010007554.1:0-11209 GCA_015478945.1 Trachelipus rathkii | reverse complement strand
TATATATATATATATATTTTATCATATATATATATATATATATTATATATATATATTATATATATATATATTGAATATATATATCATTTATATCAGTATCTTTTTAAACAGTTCTGAATTAGATATACTGCTACTGAGTATGTTTGCAAGAAAATATTCTTAATTAATAAATTTCTTAATTACTTTAGAATAAATTGATATAAAGGTGTGTACCTAGTGAAATATATTTTGCCCTTTTTAAAATGTTTTCTAAATAATTTACTTATTCAAGGAGATATTTATTAATCATATTAAAATTTATCTGTTCCAAAAGATAAGTTTTCATTTTCTCTTTTTGGAAAAATTAGTTGTGAAGTTATTGTTTTATATAAGGAATGAAGTATATGTGTTCAAATTAAGAAACATTAAATGTATTACGAAGAGAGGTCTTAACGACAGGTTTTAAAAACTAAATTATTACTAATAAAATACTAATAATACTAAATTAAATCTTAATAATTTAATTTATGGAATGAAATAACTTTTAAGAATTATGAAATGAATTTTCAAAAGTTAATGTTTCATTTATGTAGTATTTACGTTAAGTAAAAATTGTTGATTTGCAAATTTTTTGAAAATTTTTTATTTCTATTATCAATATATATTATATATATATAACTATAATAAATATATATACGAATATACTACATATATCATCTCATTCATCCTACTATACGTATATCATAACTTATATATCACTATACACGCGTTACGCATATTCATAGCCTAAGTATATACTAAGCATACTTAATATCATTGCACCATACACTCAAACATACCCTCTATATGCACGTATCAAATCTAATATGATTGCTCATTAACCTCATTAAAAATATCTATATATATACTTCGTTACTGAGTTATATTATATTATCGCCTGATACTACTATATTAACTCTATATACTTCCATTACTACATAGAGACATGCTCTCTTTATTATACATATAATATATTATTAACTGATAATATAATATTATTATATCTTATATATATTATATATAACTATTTAAATATAGTTTACGACATAGTGAATTAAACACTTTCATTCCATACATACATACTATACATACCATACATACTACATACATACCTACATATACATACATACCCATACATACATACCGATTAACATACATTATATTGTCAGCAATTTACATACATACATACATACATACATTACTGTAATTATATATTATATATTATATTTCTAAAATATAGTATATATATAAAAATTATATATTAAAATATTATCTATAATATATATGTTCTTGGCGAAATAAAAATTATATATATTTACTAATATATATCCTTCCTAATAGGCATACATTTAACAGCTTCACTGTTTTTTGCCATGATCATATTATTATTAAAGAAGAAGTATCATGAGAATTTAGGGGGAAAACGCTCAGGAAAATAAATATGAAACTGGAAAATATATTTGTTAAATTAAAAAGGGGGGAGGAAAAAAGAGAGAGAGATTGGAGAATGAATGCAGAGCAAAAAAAAAAAAAAAAAAGATGTAAGTTGTAACTTAATTAAACAAAAATCTATTAATATAATTACATGCACAAAAAGTTTGTTTGAAAAATATCATAGTATGCTTAGTTTGTATTGAGGAATTTATGCATGTATTTGTATGGTATGTTATGTATGTCTGTATGTTGTGTTGTTGATGATGTACTGTATTGTATGTATGATATGTTGTAACTGTATCGTATGTATGTAGTATTATTGTATGTTATTATGTTGTGTAATGTTATGTTTATCGTATGTAATAACATAATGCTTGTATCGCCACCTTATGACTATGTAATGTTAAATAGCTATGATGTATTCGTATGTATGTATGTTATGTATGTATGAGTGGTTTAGAAATGTCCTATGTATCGCAATTTCAATGTATGCAATATGTTTATGTACTTGTATGTTATTTTTATACTTGATCTTATGTATGTATGTATGGTATGTATGGTATGTATGTTGTATGTATTATGTGAATTGACGTTTGCATGTATGCATGTATGTAAAAGACACAGTACCTGTATGCTGTATTGTGTGTTTGTATGTACTGTAACTGTTTGTATGTATGTTTATGTATGTATGCATGTATGTGTATGCGTTTATGTATGTATGTGTAGTCATGTATGTATGTATGTATGTATGTATGGTATGTCTGTATGTACGTCGTCTATCAATGTGATAATGCAATGGTATTTGTATGGATGTAGTGTCATATCCTTTTTGTAAGTATGTACTTGTATGTATTGTATGTCATGGGTATGTATGAATGAAGCAAATTTCATGTGCGCGTATAAGAATATGTCGGAGACATTGATAGAGATACAATGCAAATTAATAAAAAATAATACAAATTTCAGGAGTTCTAAGTATCATACAAGTTAATTAACAGAATTTTAATTTTTTTTCAAATTTTTTTTTTTTTTTTTTTTTTTTTTTTTCTTTTTTTTTTTTTTTGCCAATTGATTAAAAAATTCCCCCAAAAAAAACCTTCAAATTTGTTTTAGTTTACAGACTTAAGAATTCTAAATCTTCTAAATCTTCTCAAGATAAATACTGCCTTTTATTTTTAATGTTGGTATACATATATCTCTTATCATAATCTTCACAAAATAAAATACAATAAATTCTGTTATCTATCTTTACCCTTATCACTCCATATATATATATATATATATATATATATATTATATATATATATATACTAATATAATATATATATATATATACGTAATATATATATATATTTTATAGTTTATATAATTATTATATATATACTATCATATATAAAAATAGAGGAACTTATTAAAATAAAAAATTTATAATACTATATCATACGATATCTATAACTAATATATAGTATATATAAATATAGTATATATACCATATTATATATTAACTTATTATAAGTATAATATATATAATATTAATATATTATAATATATTATATATATATACGTAATGTTTTTACGTAGACTACTAGTTACATTTTTATACATAAAATTGGTTTTTACTATACAGTAATATATTCACACTTATATAAATAAAATATACTTATATATATATATACTTTAGTATATATATATATATATGTATATATATATATAGCATATAAAATATATATATATATATATATAATATTATATATATATTATAATTATATATTATTATATATATATCATTTGGATATTTCCACGCTTAAATCAATGGCTTAAAGACTTGTAACATTTTCTTAACATTTATCCCTCCTCAGAAACCTTATCTTCTGCTTGGAAACAGGCTTTACAGCTGGTAAATAATAGAGAACCACTGGATTACTCGTGTGTTCTACCAAACGAATCCCAACTCCTTGCTTATGAGTTGATGCATGCTATTTCACATGGAATTATGTCGTAGCCATGTTGTAACTTCAGGCTTGGGTTCTCGAAGTAGTGCATACTTTTTTCCGACGTTACCAAATGTTTTGTGAAATGCTATTTATATCTTCCTGGTCTTCTCGTATTTCACTGCTCATTTTGATATCTTTTTAGTTTAAAAAATTTGCAGCTGGTGCGTTTGGTTTGAGGCTGATAGTTGAGTGGTGGAGTCTGTGTGGCTGTGTTCTCTTTTCTATTTTGTTTTGGTTTATTGACAAATATGTTATTTGTTTGCTAAAACACGATCAGTATATATAAACTATATAATTATATATATTATAATATATACTATATTATATATCATTATATATATAGCTATATAAATATATATATATATAGTCTTATATAATATATATATAATATATTATTATATATATATATATATATATATACTATATATATTATATATTATATAAATATATTATGAACTCAATTTGGCTAAACTACTTTTTGACATAATATTTTGACCAGGGGGACCGGAGCATTTTACGATTTTTAAACTTAAAATAAATGATGGCATTGGAGGCAACATGTCGTTAATATATATAATAGGAACCGTACTATATAGATGTTGACTCCGCTTTATGAATCGGGAAATTTTTCGATTAGAAAACAACGAAATATTCGGGCCTTTTACTTATGCTGCAATTTCTATTATTTATTTGCGTTATTTGCAAATTTTTTAATTTTTAAGAATTAACAAAAGATTTTTATTCATTTATTAATTATTATTATTATTATTATTATTTATTTAATTATTAGTTATTATTATTATATTTATTATTATTATTATTAGTTATTAATATTATTATTGATTATTATATTATTATTATTTTTATTATTTATTATATATTATGATATATCTATTTTATTATTCATTATTATTATTATTCATTATTATTATTTATTTAATTATTAATTACTTTATTATTATTTAACAACTAATTTAATTTTTTGTCTAAGTTCTTTCATTTTACTTTTTATTTACTAATTTTCGTTAATAATTATATTCCAGCGGATATTTTTATTTAAAAAACTCCCCACCCCGGAGCCGCGAGCTTGTCAGAGCGCAGGCACCCACGCTCTGGCGGGGACGGGGATGATGATATAGAGGGGGGGTCAAAGGGCCCCACCCGGATCAAAACATAAAATATCTAAAAATATCAAATATCAATTCATAATTCAAGGCGTCTACAAACTTTACGTATGACTTCATCAAATTTAAAAGCTGGCAAATAATAGCCTAGCACGGCCTAGAGCTACTTATTTTTTAAGACTATAGGTGTGAGGCACAAAAAAATATATACTCATGTTCAATTCTTTTTAAATTTGTTTATTTAGTGTGAACTTACAGTGAAAATCCAGCCTTTACTAATGTATTTAACCAAATCATTGAAATTACGTTACATTTTTTATTGATTTTACGTTCCTGAGGTCAAATCTTATAAATAGCGCATTATATATAAATATATATATACATATATATAATATATAATATATATATATATATATATTATATATCTATATATATATATATATATAATATATATTATATATTAATATTACTATATCAATATAGTATATACTATATTATACTATATATACATATATATGTTACCATAGTATATATATATATATATATATATATAATATATATATATTATACTATATATATATACTATATTCTATTATATATTATATATATTATATAGAATAATATATATATATATCATATACTTACTATATTATATATATATCATTGTATATACGATATAGTATATTATATTATTATAGTATACTATATATATATATATAGCTATATATATATATATATTTATTACTATATAATATATACTTATATATATATCATTAGATACATAATATATATATAATCACTTTTCAAAATAGCTTACAAAACAATATAATTACCCCATACATACCTCCTTTTAAAGAATTACACTCAGTTACTATTAAAGCAAACTGGCAAGTACTATCCTAATACATAGGAACACAGAACTTCAAACCTTCAAACTAGTTAATTTTCAAGATCTCGACGACAAAACCATACAGACCAACTCAATAATCCATTTCTAACAGGCAGCAAATACAATTTATTCCCCTAGGTTTTACGAAAACATTTCAATACTAACTTTTAATTAGTAATAGACACAATGGTCAACAGGTCAAATGTCGGCACGACATCAAAAAAATTTTCCCATACAGATCCACCGCAAGGTTTAGGATAGTTAGTATAGGTTAAGGCTCTAGGTATAGGTTAGGGTTAGGTTACATATAGATTAAGTTCAATAGGTTAGATAGATTAAGTTAGGTTAGGTCAGGTTTTATTGAGAATAGCGGTTGTTAGGTTAGGTTAGGTTATGGGTAGAGTTGAGTTTGTTGGATTCGTTAGAGAAACCCTTAATAATAATTATTAACCAAAGTTTTGTGGACACAGATGTGTCCGACATTGAACATTCTCGATCACTTTTCCCATGTCGGACAATATGATTAGGTACTAGCTTCCGACAAAACTTAAACTCACAATGTTCAAAATTCAACAATAGAATGCATACGTCACTTCAATAAACTCGAAGCGAAATAAAAACAGGCAACAATATACCCAAACACTACACTATAAAAACAAATTCAACAAAAATATACTGATCAATAAATAAACAATAGTAAAAACATCACAACTTTCACACCCCGGACCCAAACAATCTCGTAAGGCAGTATTTGTAACAAAAATAATTAAAATCCTTCGCTAGGAAAATTAATGTAATCTTATATGTCACATTCCCAAAATAGCCATAAACCTACCAAGCCCCATTAGTAGATTAACAACTAACGCTTGAAATTAAACATCATCAAAATTCTCAATTAAACTCACAAAGCAGAAAGTCCGGACAAAATTTTCAACATCCATCTTGGAACTAAAGACATAGCAGTACTAACGCAAATATTCAATACAACCTGCAAATCAACATCATCCCACCTTTATGAAAACATCCACACGTAATCCCATTACTAAAACCTAGCATACCATCCAATAGCCCTGCTTCATATAGACCTACTCGTATCTCATTATATTCTACCGAATATCTAAACATTCTCGAACAGTTTCAATCTTAAAGACAGAAAAATCTTCCCTCTTTATCTCTCATTTCAGATTAAACAAATAGTTTGGGGTAGACCAGAAAAAAACAAAAAACCCCCCCCCCCCAAAAACACCCCCCCCAACTACAGCTCACCGTACTTACTGATCTAATCCAAAATATCCTCACAGGTTTTAACCAAAACCTTCCACCCTCCGGCACTCTCCTAGTAGCAATTGGCATAAACAAAACATTTAATACAGTCCCACGTCACCTCCTTATAGGCAAAGAATTCACACGAAAATAAGCACTAATGACAAGAAAATAATATCGAATTTCCTATCCGGTCGTACAGTTTGTCATATAAGGACGCCACACGTCTCGAACATACAGTTTATACAATCGAATCCCTTAGGGTGCCATCTTATCACTAATACTCTTTAATCTATTTATGCGCGATTTACTACAACCCAAGTCCCTCATCTATAAAAATTAATAGTTGTGCAGACAACCTCACAATTATAGCCCAAAGTCCCTCTATAAACAATACAAGACTAGAACTCCGTACATATTAATAGTTCAACTTGACAGGCTATCAGAAAAGCTTTTCACGATTACTTACACCAGATAAAAAAACAATCTAACAACCACCCAACAATTCTACTATCAGACAACAAACACCCCTTTAGTAAACAACCAACTATCCTTGGCTTACTTTCAATACACAAAGATATTTACTCACCACACAAACAGCATTTATTCCAGAAGTCACACGCAAACTAAATGAGTGGAGACGGAGCCGGAAGCGAATTTTTTTTTGGAGGTCAATGGTATACCTGAATCATAGATTACTTATATATTATAATATATATATATTATTATATATATATATATATAATATATATATATAGTATATATAGTAATATATTGTGCTCAGAAACGGACATACTACTGATCTCACGTCGATATATAGTCCCATGATCTAGTATACTACGTATAAAGCTGTAATATATATATATATATATAATATATCAATATAAGATATATATTATATATATATCCCATAATGTACTCATTATAGTTAATAAGTATTATATATAGCATATATATAATATTTTTATAATATATAAATACATTATACGGTATATATATAGTATTATAACTATTAATACCTATCCTTCGATCATATATAATACTATAATACACTTCTGTCTCTTCCTTTATAGATATACTATATATATACTATCTATTGAACTCGATTATATAATAATATTTTTTATATATATATAGTATATATATATATAATATATATATATATATATTATATTATATATATATATATAAATATATATATATATATATATATATATATAATATTATATATACTAATATATATAATACACACACACAAAGAAATAGTGGGGTGTTAGATTGTACCGATTCGAACTGATAACTTATGACGTTCTCAAATGTCAAAACACTTCTACTCACAGAAAGTCAGATTACCCTAATATTTGAATCAATACCAAATACATATATATATATATATATATATATAAAATATAGGAATATTTCTTATTCTGTAATATATTTATAATGTAATTAATATTTATAACTTATAAATTATATACATAAAATATATATATTATAATATATATTATATCTATATATATATAGTATACCCCCTATTTAATATATATATATATATATATAATATATTATATATATAATTATATTTATAATATATAGATATATATATATATTATATATATTATATATTTGCGACTTAACACATACATACATTATATTTATAAGTACGATTTCACATAATAAGAAGGAAAATAAAATGCATTCTTATTCTAATCATACTTATAAAACTCTAAAGAAAACTTGTTGATTTCAAATTTATTATCCCTCCAAACCTCCAGTCTATAAAAGAAATGAAATAAATAAATACTTTTAATTGTAATTTATTCTTAAAAATGTGACTCTTTTTCTTTCAATTTTTTAAAAATCAAAAAATTAAAAATTTTATAAGATAACTTTCTTTGAAATTAAAAAAATCAAAAGTTTAAAGATACTAAAAGAATACGATTATAGCAATTTTTTTACTCTTTAAAAATCAATCAATTAATCTTGTGAATAATGAAATTTTATTATTTCTTCATTTTATTAACGTAGCAATACATTTATACATTTTTTAGAAAGTCGAGCCAATTTATTTTAAACTTAATATAATGCAGAATCTTGGTACAATTTCTTTTCCTCGTAAGTTATCCTTACTTATTAAAACTCAGACAAAATTCTTATTAGTATGATAGAACGTTCTATATCTAGCGCCTAAAATTAGTGATCCTCCTCACTCGTCCATGTATATACTCATTTAGCGCAATAATAGTAATATTATTTTTTTAAAATAAGGTGACTAAGACGTGTGTTTTTAGCAAGTTTAAAAGCTTTGTAAATTGTGGGTTGAGGATAGCTTAATTTTTTAAATACTTATAATTTTGTTTTTTTCGTTTTCTAGGTACATTGTATCACAAATTCTAAGAGCTCTTAAAAATAAATTGGGTAGTGTAGTGATTTTGGTGGATTTTTCATGGTCTGAATACCAATGTATATATGAAATGGAAGCTGTGGGTTTTCTATGTATTTGGTAAGTGGGGAAATTATTTTGGGTCCAGGTTATGAGGATATCAAGAAATGAAATGGTATTGTTGTTGTAAAATTCAACGGTGAACTTAATATCCTGATTTATACTGTTAATAAAATTTAAGATTTGATTTGTGTTATTTCTTTTGGTACTAAAGCAAACACATCATCTACATATCAAAGCCAAACTATTGACACACGTAGTCTATCAACAAAAATGATGTATTGTTCTATTAATTTCATGTATATGTTACTTAAGGTGGGGGAGAGGGGGGAACCCATACTGAGACCGCTAATCTGTTTATAATATTTATTTTGTAATTTGAAATATGCATGATCTAAAGTTAATAATATGAGGGATTTGATGATGGGAAAAGGTATAGTGAAAGATATGTTGTGTGTAGTGAAATGGTTTTCTAGGAGTTGTAGTGTATCATTTATGGGGACATTAGTGAATAGGGAAGTGACATCAAAACTGACAGGGTTATAGTTAGAGAATATTATGGAGTAAGTTTTTTGAATGAAATGTTGGGAGTTTTTAATATGGGAGGTGGAAATGTGTCCTATAAGGGAGTTCTTTGGAAAGCCATTTTGCTAGTTTATAGGTAATGCAATTTATATTGGATATGATGGGGCGAAGAGGGGTGTTTTCTTTATGAATTTTCGGTATGGCATAGAATTTGGACAGGGTTGGTAGATAAGATTTAAACAAGTTTTAGAGATCTTTGTTATTGGGTAGGATTTTTTTGAGGGATTTGTTTAAGGACGACTGTGAATTTTTTAGAGGATCATTATGTATTTCGGTATATGTTGTGGGGTCATTAAGTAGTTGAGTTGATTTGTTTGTATAATCAGTAGTGTTCATTATGACTATTTTATTTCCCTTATCTGATCGTGAAATGGTGATGTCGCTATTATTTCGTAATTTAGATAGAGCTATGTGAAAACGACGGGGATAACGAATTTGATTTTGAGAAACTGATTGTAGTTGTAGAAGAATACCAAAACGTATATCGGGATTGACATTTTCTTCTTTATTTCTTGCTTTCCAATTATTGAAGTTGTTTAATAACGGGATCCAAGGTTCATTGTTATTGATGGCAAAATTTAAACCATAACCCAATAATGTAGATTCAGTCTGCGATAAATTATAATCAGATAGGTTGACTAGGTTATCTTGGTTAGAGTTTTTTGTCCAGTTACTATTTTTGAATAAATTATCTAGTTTGTTTTTATGGTGAATGTCTAGTAGTTTAGTTTTCTTTTCAGCTATTTTATGACCGTAATCGATTAATTCTGTAAATAGGTTAAGGTCTTGTTGTTGGTTGTAGAAGATCTGTTGGAAGTTCTTAAAGTTATGGTAATTAATTCGGTATTTAGTTTTGATTTCTTCTTTCACGCCTTTTATTTGATTCTTGAGTATGTCTTGATAGATAGTTGGGAACAACAACAAGACCTTAACCTATTTACAGAATTAATCGATCACGGTCATTTACTTAATTTACTTTTTTTCTGTTTCTACACAATATACCTAGAAACAGAAAAAAAACAAATCATAAATACTTTCAAAAAATATTTAAAAAGCATATACCAAACTCCATACTAACTACAAAATCCAACCTCACAACTCTCAAACGCGCACTTAAACCTAAAAATTCACATCCCAATCTAAATTCCGGCATTTATAAAATCCCCTGCCTAAATTGCAATAACCACTACTTAAGTGAAACCAACAACTTTGACACACGTTATCAAGCAACCATAAACATGATTACAGGATTGATAAACTTTCCCCTTCTCCCCCCCATTCCTCATAACCATACATAGAAAAAAACTACAATCACTTAAAATCCACTACATCTTCCAAACTCATAATACCCATACAAGATACCACAACAAAAAAATAACCGAGTTTCCTTTTTAATAAAAAATACCCAAAACTACAATAACCCAAAAGCTGGAATCCCTTTCATAGACGACATTACCAA
>JABUQX010007553.1:35000-45453 GCA_015478945.1 Trachelipus rathkii | reverse complement strand
AAGCATATTTCGATGAGTTGAGTAGTATAAAGAAACTTATATTTTTGTCTTATGTTTATCCAAATGATACTCGAAATGTGAACTTGAATCAATAGATCAAAGATCAAAAGGTCATGGGGGAGAGGGGAGGGGTTGATGGTTTGATTTACTGATTTTTACTGCTTTAAAATTCAGTAAACTAATGCAATTTACTATGATATTTTATTCAAAGAACTTATTTTTATGTTAGTTTGGAATAAAACTTTGTTATGTTTACAGTTATTCGTTGTCTGTATGAAATTAGACAAGGCTATGATTAAATTATTTGTAAAATTACTGTGTCAATGTAAAATTAACGTTAACATTTTAGAGATATGTTGGGAAAAAGTATGAATAGGTTACGTTTTGTACGCCAATGTTAGTTACTTTACGGGCGTTAAGTGTGTGGAACTTTGTTAATGTAACAGTTATTCGTGCATAAGTTGTGTTAGGTTATCGTTGTACATTATTTCTTAGTTCATAGATGCTATGTTAGCTTTATTAATGTGAAAACATAGGTATGTTAGCATATATTCGCTGGTTAGTATATAAAGAACTCATTTTTGTGCTATGTTTATCCGAAATGATACTCGAAATGCTACGTAAATCAATAGTGTTAATGTAAAATTAACATTGATATGTTAGAGATATGCTTGAAAAAAGTGTGAATAGGTTACGTTTTGCACGCTATGCTAGGTACTTTACTGTTGTTAAGTATGGAACTTTGTTAATGTTAGTAGTTTATTCGTGTGTAAGGTGTGTTAGGTTTTGTCATTGTACATTATTATTCTTAGTTCTGGTAATGCTATGTTAGCTTTATTAATGAGAAAACAATGTTACGTTAGCATATATTCGGTGGTTAGTATATAAAGAACTTATTTTTGTACTATGTTTACCCGAAATGATACTCGATATGTGATCTGAATCATTAGATCAATAGATGTTTGCTATTATTTGTTGGGGATTATGATATTTAGGTAAGGTTATGATAAATTTTTTGTTAAATATTACTATGATAATGTAAAAACCTTTGTTACGTTAGCATATATTCGATGGTCTGTATGATAATCGGACAAGGTTATGATACATTTTTGCTAAATGTTACTGTGTCAATGTAAGATTAACGTTAATATGTTAGAGATATGCTTGAAAATTTAATTTTTTAAAGGGGGCAGCGTCCCCCCTTACGGGGGGCGTAAGCAATATTTTGAGCTACGCACTCGGGGGGAGGTACCCCCTATATACATCCTAGACCTAGAGACTTGAAATTTCGCGTGTATCGAGCTTAATACATCAATAGATTATATTCTAAGTTTCAGACCGATACCTCTTATACTTTTTGAGAAAAAGCTGTAGGCGCCCAAACCGGGGCATCACTACTAACACTGATGCACTTGTGTTGCTCAGACCATCTGGTCTGGCATAGGCTTGGGATGTTTGGCATTAATTTTCTTCTCAAGACTGACTCGCGAAAAAACGTAATAATGTCCTTTATAGTTCCCACAGTAATGCGGATTCCTGGTATTGTGTTCAAATCATTTACTACTAGATTTAGTTTGTGAAGAGCAATGAAAGAACAATGTTTTTTTTTATACTTTTTCCGCAATATTGCTTGGACACCTCCTCCTTTTCCAGACATCATAGAACAGCCATCGAAACCCAAGCCCACGCATTTCTCGGGATCCAGTTTTTCGATCGTGACAAAATCGTCAATGGCTTTCGCAATGGTTTATGTGTCAAGCGCTTTCAGTTCTACAAAGCCAATAAATTCCTTTTTGACTTCATCGGACTCTTTGTCGAAATAGAGCAACCATATGGATAATTGTTCCTTTCCAGAAATATCAGCGGTTTCATCTGCTAGTAAGCTATACGCTCACGCTTCCTCTTACACTTATTTAACGAATGCTTTCCTTATAGTAGTAACCCAATAGAGAAATGATGCTCATTCTGTATCTGAACTGATTGGTATGTGGCATTTTCTTCCCCTTTTCAAAATGGTTTTTTTTTCAATGACTGATCTCCGGCCTCTATTCGTAAGCGGCACAAATCTTGCAACACTCCCTCATCATGATGCTTACCCCGAAGCGGTAAATCGTGCGTACCAGAAAATGTTTCACACATGAAATTATTGAGGATAAATTTTTTTATTTCTTCTATGAGTTTCTTAGAATGCGTTAATTTGGATGTCTACCGACACGTCCTGTAGGAACAATCTTGCAGCTTCAACAGCAGTTTTATTCCACTCTGTGTTTGTATGTCCCTTACAAACCTAAATCAATATGCATACAATTGATCGCTGCATATATATATATATATATATATATATATATATATATATATATATATAATATATATATAATATATCTATATATATTATATACATATATATATATCAATTATATATATATGTCATGGGCGTAGGCATGATTTCATTTAGGGGGGGCAAAGGTGAGTGATATATAATATATATATATATATATAAATATATATTAATATATATATATATATAAATATATATATTATTATTAATATATATTAATAGTATTATAATTAATTAATAAATTTATATATATATATATATATATATATATATATATTATATAATATATATAATATATATTTATAGCAGCTTTAGCGGCCGCCAAATGCTATCAACATACTAGAGGAGTTCTAGCGGAAGAAGCTAACTGTATAAAAAACACACAACTAGTTGACTTCAAGCCAATTATGAAAACAAAAACACATTAAAACTATAGAAAAATGTTATGTTTATAATACGTTAGTAATTACTCCTTCTATATCTACGATTGATGTATCTTTTGTTTCAGTTTTTCTACTAATACACCCTTAAAAACGTCGTCTGGCAAACATAATAAGTTCATTTTTTATTTCGCCAAGATTAAGGGGGGGGGCAAGTGCACCCCCCTGCCAATGCCCATATATATATATAATATATATATAATATAATAAAATTTATATATAATATATATATATATTATATATATATATATATAATATATAAAATATATATTATATATTATATATATATATATATAGGGGGCGGCCTAATTTAAGAAGTCTTGGATCTAGTTTAGCGAGTTAACGATACTACCAATTTTAACTAAACGTTAAAAGAGTATAGAAAAATTACACAAACTGACCTTCTTTTGATATAGTATACCTTGTTCCCTTAGTACGTAGGAATTGAAGCCATAATGATGTAGGGATGGTACTCTAAAACTCTCCGCATCGTAAGAAAAAGTGGTGTTTCTTTTGAGAAGAGAGTAAACACTACTAGGGGGGCAGCTTCCCCCCCTGCCCCCCCTGACGACGCCCATATATATATAATAATATATATAATATATATATATAAATATATATATATAATATATATATAATATATATTATATATAATATATATATATATATAATATATAATAGTATATATATATAATTAGATGTCCCCTGTATGTAAAAAAAACTATAATAGCTACGTAAAAACTTAATACATTTTTGAAATCAGCGCACATTGTAATGTAGGAAAATGTAGAAGACAAATAAAACTAAAGTGCGATAAAAAACAGTAATGATAATAATAATAGGTTTCATGTACGATAATTCTCTCGTTTCCCCAAATTTTCGCGTTCCCAGTCATGAGTCCCCAAATATTTTCTTTTCAATGTTAATGCGAACACACACACATACACACACACACACAACCTACACACACACACACACCTACACACACACACACACACACACAAACTCTATGATAGATAATGTTCTAGAGGCGAAATTAATTTTTTTTGGTAACCTGACCTAACCTATATATTCAATTTTAATTTTTTAATTTTAATTTAACTTTAATTTTTATTTTTTAATTTTAATTTTTGCCATTATTTTTAGTTTCCCCTAAAGTATTGAAAAGATATAAAGAAAACGTTTATTTTTTATGGGTAGCATGTTTAAATTAAGGTTTCAAACGATTTTATTAATATTTTTTGGAGGATTTATTAAAATTAATAATTATTACATTTTTTTTTTTTTTATGTTTCCGTATTACTTTCTACGGCTGAATTCAAAAATGCATTCAGTTTTTTTGAGAATAGTGTTTTTTAGATACAGGGGGCACCTAATCTGAAGACGCTGGCCATATATATATATATTATTATATATATAGTATATTATATTATATATAATATATATAATATATATATATATATATTATTATATATTATATATATATATTATTATATATATATTATATATATATAATATATAATCAGTATAAGCGTGGGGCGGGGTGACGTGGGCCACTTTAGGTATAACTTCGTCTCCCCACTTTCCCCTAATACACTTTTTGGATTTTTTTTTTCTGAAAATCAAAGCCCTATAGTAGGTCATAAGCACACAAAAAAATAATAATGTAATTCTAAAAATCATATTTTATTAAAGTTTAAATAAAAGCTTATTTAGACTCAGTTTGAAGGAGTGAATCGGACCACCATTGTGGGTGAATTGGCCATCTTTTTAAATTCCTCTTATTTATATTTTACATTTTATATTTTAATTATTACTTAATAAGTAATTGGTTTATTATATTAAAAATTAGTAATAAGTAATAAAAATTTCAAATAATGATAAATAATAATAAGAAATAAAAATGTGGCTGGCCCAATTCACCCCATTCGTGGGGCACCATTTTTGGACACTTTTTTGAAGTGTATTTTCTATATAAATTTCATTTTTATTTTTAATTTTTACTTAAATATAAGTAACTGTATTATGATTTAAAATTAGTATACTAATAAAAAATGTCAAATTATAATAGTCTACATAAAATAAGAATAACAATGGTGGCCCAATTCACCCATCATAAATTTTTATGGGGGGGGGGGGGGAATCGGGCCAAGTTAGGCCCAGCGATTTAACCACTATGCACTGTTTGGAACAAGAATTTACTTTGCCAGTTTAAAAGTTTAAAGCTAACATACTCAACTGTATACACTGAAAAAATATATAATTAAAATCTGTCCATAACTTTTGATTTTAAACAGTTAAAAACTCGCATTTTTCAAATGTGAAATTCTATTTAAGGACATTTTATCACTAATTTATTATATGTTTAAAAATATAAAAACTTTCTAGAATTAAGGATAATCTAAATAAAACTTGTAGTACTACCGCGATGAGCAAAAAAAAATTTATTTTTCATTTTTTTTTATTTACAGTCACCCAGCCCGACGCTATAATATAACAGACTGCCGGATATCCGGCCGGATATCCAGTTAACTTCCAGCCGGATATCTGGTATCCAACTAATTCACTATCCGGCCCATTCCCTTATATATATATATATATCATATTATATATTATATATATTATATAATATATATTATATGTAAAATAAAAATATATATATATTATATATATATATTAATATATATATATATTATATAATGATACTATATATATATATATATGAAATTAAATACAAAATTTATCAAAGGGGAAAGAAAAAAGATTTTTTTTTTTTTTTTTTTTATGTAAGCGAAACTTCACAATTTGTTGGTTTTCTATTTAATTACAGTTAGGCTTGGTTGATTAGTTCATTGTTCTTAAATACCTTTTAAACATCAACATTAGAGACAAAATTTGGCACCATCTTTGATTTTTTAAAAGTGGTTGGCACTGTGGGTCGGAAATCTTCAAAATATTTATATATCTTAATCTCATACATAAAATGTATTTACTATTCGACTCTAGTTTATGATGATTTCATTTGATATGTAAATAATTATGATGCCTTGAAGTACTGTATATTTTGCGGAAATTATAATAACCCTTCTTATATATATATATATATATATATATATATATATATAGTATATATATATATATATATATATAAATATATATATATATATATATATTATATATATATAATACTATATTATATATATAATATATATATGAATATATAATATATATATATATATATAATATATATTATATAAATATATATATTATATATATATAGTATATATATATATATAATATATATATATATATATATATATATATATATATATATATATATATATATTATATATATACTATATATAATATTTTCCATATAAATAGATATATATAAAATATTTATATAAATAGATATATAATATATATACATATATATATATATATACATCATCATCACCCACCTTCTCTATGATCTGGGGCTAGGTGCGTGACATGCACCGAAAACAGAAAAGTATAGTAGAAGAATATGACGCAATTCGAAAAGAAAGCCCAGCCTTACCGCCCCCTTTATACCTTTTAGTGAGAACTCGTCGCAGTCAAAAAATTCACCCTAGAGCTTCACGGGACTGCGACAGACCCTCAATATGGCATCTCGTCAGTGTGGGGTTCATCCCTTGGCCCAGGTGGGCCACAACCATACCCGCTCACAAAACCCCGCCAATTCCACTCTATGTCTCCAAGTTTCTTCCGCTCTGCCAACTCACATTCTCTCCTCCAGACATTCCTTTACCGACTCAATCCACTTTTTCTTCGGTCTCCCAGTCGGTCGATTCCCAACACACTCACCACCATACATCCTCTTAACCAACCGACTATCTTCCATCCTTTCGTACATGACCAAACCATCTCAACGTACTTTCATTTATTCTCTCATTTATCCCTTTCTTCACACCACATAACTCTCTAATAAGTTCATTCCTCATTTTATCAATTCTTCTCACACCTAACACCCTTCTAAGATTGTTCATCTGAACACATTGTACTTTAGATCTATACCTCTTATTCCAGACCATATTCTCAATACCAACAACATACCCTCATGTAAGACCCTAGCGCATTCAAGATTTAGTCCTTTCACATCCACCAACGATTTAATTGCACCAGCCACCTTCCTGACATTCACAACTTTCCTACTACACTCGCATCATCGTTCCCTTCTCATCCAAGATATATCCTAAATATTTAAACTCAGACACTTGTTCCAGCTGCTCACCATCTAACATGAATTCACACCGAGGACTGTCCTCACTCACAACCATAACCTTCCTCTTTTCTACGTTTACTTTCAAACCCCTCATTTTACACACCATGCCAAATCTCTCTACCAATGCTTTCAAACTCTCTTCAGATTCACCACACAAAACCAAATCATAGCATATAATAGGTAGGGTACCCTCCACTCTTCCTTTCTCCATCATTCTAACACCATCTCCTGCCACCCCCACCTCTAATTCGTTCATAACCTCATCCATATACAAATTGAATAACCAAGGAGACATGACACATCCCTGCCTTACTCCGATATTAATATTAAACCAATCACTTTCTACTCCATTTATTTTTACATACGCTTCAGTATCCTCATACATACTTTTGATTTCATTCAGAAGCCTACCACCAACACCATATATCACTAACACCTGCCATAGAGCTTCCCTATTAATCCTATCATTCGCCTGTTGCAAATCCATAAAACCTAAATACAATTTATTCTTCTCCCTCAATTATATATATATATAATATATAATCATATATTATATAATTATATATATATATATATATATAATATTATATAATATATTATATAATATATATATATATATATATATAATATATATATATATATATTATATATATATATATATATATAAATTATAGTATATACCTATAATATATATATATATATATAATACACAATTATATTTTTTATATATATATATATATATATATATATATATATATATATATATATATATATAATCCCTATATTTCACTTTTTAGAAGAGAATATGGGTTTTGAACCACACCCTCCCTGGTGGTAAAGCAGATATCCCCGCCCCCACTCGGTCACTGTCAAGATTGACTTACCTTATTCTTCTGGAAGATAGTAATCTTTCAGAGAAAAATGGTAAGATTTCCTTTTGCTCCCTGGTGTTGTCTAGTGGTAAACACGCTTGCAACCAACTGCCGAGGGGTGCGGGTTTCGCAAACCCATCAATGAACGTTTTATTGTTCTCCATTGGTACAACTGTTGAGCGGTTTTAATAGTTTCGTAAATTTGTTACTGATGACTGTTACTCCCCGAATCGCACCCTGTATGACCCTTGACCCGAGTGGGGGCGGGGGAATCTGCAAGAGGTAACTGTCAAGATTGACTTGCCTTATTCTTCTGGGAAGATAGTAATCTTTCAGAGAAAAATGGTAGATTTCCTTTTAGCTCCTCGTTGGTCTAGTGGTAACACGCTTGGCATACCAACTGCGAGGGTGCGGGTTCGAAACCCATCAGGGGAGTTTAATTGTTCTTAACAATATATATATAATATGATATATATAATATAAATATATATATATATATATATATAATATATATATATATATAATCATAATCTTTTAATTAATCAAATCTCAAAATAGGCTAGAGGAAATAATATACGCCTACAGATTCACACGCCTTTTCGTGTACATGACTACATGATACAGATTCTCCATTACACAGACACTCACACGTATCACAAGTCTGCGTGCTTTTGAAAGTTAACCTTATGCCAAAATGGGTTTCAAATAAAGAAGGTTACGTAAGATATTCTTAGGTTTAATTTCTTTTTATGTGTTTGTGAATAAAATGAAGTCTATTTTTTTCGCTCAGATTTGCTACAATTTCTTTTTTATTGGTCACCAGAAAGCATTATATATATATATATATATATATATATATATATATATATATATATATATATATATTGAATATATATATATATATATATTATATATATATATATATATATATATATATATTTATATTATATATATATATATATATATATATATAATATATATATATATATATATAATATATATATATATAGATTATATATAGATTATATATATATAAAAATAATATATATATATATATGAACAAATAATGATAAACAAAGAAAAGTTTAACATAAAGTGTTTAAAAAAAGAAAAAAAAAATAATTATGGTATAACTTTTACAATTTATAATATTTATTTTATGTCTTTTATTATGTAATTATCTTTGTTATATACAACAAAATAATTTTCCTATATTCTACAGACATGAACTACAAAAAGATTATATATATATATAATATAATATACTATATATATATATATATATATATATATATATATATATATAGATATAAATATATAGATGAATAACATATCTTTATAATATATATATATTATACTATAGATAAACTTTTATTTTAAAAACGTTCTTGAACTGTTATCGTGCTGCAAACGAGTGTTATATATATATATATATATATATATATAATTATATATATATATATATATATATATTATATATATATATATATATATATATATATATATATATATATATATATTTATATATATATATATATATAATTTTATAAAAAATAATATATTGTTATGCCATGTATAGTAGGAAGAATAAAAAATCCTATAAAACAAGCCATTTAATCTTAAGGAGAGGGTCCAATTATTGCTCCAGGCTAAGCCCAATTCCCCCCCCCCCTCCTATAAAAATGGACATAAAATTCCTAATTTTCAACTGATTTTGACCAAATAAACACCAAACTGTAGCATTTTCTGATGTATAAAGCGTCGTTTTCGAGTGTTTTTCTGTCTGTAGTCATTGTTTTGGTATTTTCAGTTTTTGAAAACCTATGTTTTTGACCTTGTCGAAACTCCTCCTACAATTTCTTTCGAAATGACTTCAAACTTGAAATATTAAAGATTGGACTATTATCTAAAAAATTTAGGAACGGAATTTTGATATTTGACCCCATATCTGAGCATTGGTCGATTTTCAAAACCTACTATTTTAGGGTTCTCAAATTGGAAAATTGGAATATTTCTTTTTCTGTTTATTCGATCTGCATGAAATTTTCAGGACATTTGTAGTCGAGGGAGATACACATTTTTTTATTTAGATAATTTCTCTATATAGGCAGTAGTTTTGGATTTGTTCTTGGAACAAATTTTCAAAAAAATTTTTTTTGGAAATTTTTAAAAAAATTATCTAAGTAAAAAAGATGTATCTCGAACATATACATACATATACATACATACATACATATATACATACAAGCCCTGAAAATATGATGTTGATCGGATAAGTAGGAAAAAATATATCAATATTTCACTTTATCAAAAAAAACTTTTTTTTGAAAAGTGAAATATTGAAATATTGATATATATTTTTTCTACTTATCCGATCAACATCAAATTTTCAGGGCTTTTATAGTCGGGCGAGCTACATCTTTTTTTTCACTTACATAATTTTTTCAGATAATATTTCAAAAACTTCAAATATATTGAAATCTGTAATCACGAGCGAACATGTTAAAAGTTTAATTACAATTTCAATAAAATTCTCCTT